>JAJODA010000158.1:0-26618 GCA_021730345.1 Fusarium cicatricum | reverse complement strand
GGGCCTAGTGGGGATGGCACTCACAGGGGATGATTGTACGGCAGGGTCAAGGCAGAGGCACAAGTATAGTGATGTCTATGCAGTGTCATGTGTAATCTATTCGTTATTATTCTTGACTCATTCTCTCGAGTGTTTCCACACTACACTGTTGGTGCTGTGGCTTGGCCGTCCACAGGATATTAATCAAGGCAATCAGAATGCGGTAACAACAAGATGGAGTTTAATCTGGGATTGATTAAGTGCTTCAAAGATAATGATGTTTCTATACTAGAAGCTTTCGACCTCTCTAACTGCTTCCTCGTTCCCTAGTTTGATGTGAACACTCCATGCTGTTTCCTCCTCACCCTCAGTTTTGATGTGAACCATCCATGTTTTTTGCTCGTCGATCTCAGTTTTGATGTGAACACTCCATGATCCCCCAGCAACATTGTCGATGGGCGCAATTTCGGTCGAACATCAGAAAGTCGACCTGACTGATGAGAGAACATAGGATTGACCGGAGGAATTAGAAGATATCCAAGAATCCCGGAACATGGGACCTTGTAATAGGTCATGTAGGGCTTGGCGACGCCCTTCAACGCGGTTCGATGCTTGGCCTGCCCGATGAGCTGGCGTAATCTGACCGCGAGTGGGAGTACTCCGTTGTTTCGGCATTATCTTCACGAGGACCCTCGGGTTGCGCTAACTGTGGAGAATGCGGAATAATACCAAGCAATAAGAAGCGGATGGACCAATTCAGGTTTGTCGAGGCAATATGAATCTGTTGATGTAGAAAAATAAAAGTCGAGTCATAATAGTCAATCGTATGCGACTGCACGTCCAAGACAGCCAGAGTCCAGTGCGATGTGCCTCGGATGATTGGCATGTAAAACGTGGCAAGGCCGGTCTCGTGGAGCTTGTTGGGGTATTTTTCAACAGGCTTGATAGTCTTCTGGAGCCGCAAAGGATCCATGACTCCAGTCTCAGGGCGAGGTACTCTTCCCATGCTCATTGAAATAGGTCTCGGACTGAATGCCGGGTTTTCCAAATGTCCCTGAGAATGGAGTCCAGAGCTCCCCCCTTTCATCGCTGATCTCCCCCTCGAGCTGGGTCAGCTAAAATTTCATGCCGGCCTACTTCGACCAATGCAGAAGACACGAGTCTGCGGAAGAGTCAGATCCAAAAACATGCCTTGTAGTTCAATGGACAGTGTTCGAAATGGGAAAATGTTGAGAATGGTGGTGGAGGAGCAAGAGCAGCAGCTGCTCGGGCACGCGTGGTTACAGGCATGCTGTTGATTGACGAGAGTAAGTCATGGACTCCCGAGCATTCTCTCCCAAACTTTTTGTGTGATCTCGGCGGTTGTTCTTCCGGTTCGAACCAAGAGAATAGAGGCCAGGTACCCAGCCAAGCCGTTCCTCACCGGGTTGCCAATTCAGTCCGCAGGCTTTCGACATCAGTGATAATGGCGAGAGAAGGTCCTTGGGAGAAGACGAGAGAGGAATTCCCGTGACCCAGAGAAGATTGGACCTAATAGGGTGCCGGTCTTCAAGGTAGTATTTTTTGGCAAACTCCGAGTAAGCGTCGCTTGGTCGTTCTTCGCATCAACCAGCTCATCATGATCCAACCTTGCGTGGATCGTCGTCATCTGAAGCCGTTCGGACCGACGCGCCATTGCGCTGAGGCACTGAAGCGCTGGTAGTTGAGTGATTCCTCCTGAGAGCTTCGAGAGTGTCGGTTCTTCGAGGCAGATGTGCCCTGAAGATATCCAGGAGTCTTTTTCGGCTACATGCGACAGTTGGACGTTCCGGGCCATGACGTTGTCATCAATTCCACGCTGTCCTTGGATCCGGTCCCCATGATCCTCGCTCTGGGCAGTCATTGCGATTCTTTAGCTGCTTCAACGGTGGTGCGGCATGTCCAAGCAGACATCCGCCTTGCGCTTCTGCCGGTCGACAGCCGGCGGCGTAGACGGAAGCTGGTGCTTATCGTGTCCAGCTTCCATCATCTTCAGTGGCGTGGTGCGTGCCATAGAGCGGTGGTGCAGTAGGCAAGACGTGCTGTGAGACGTGATGCTTTAGCTCCGCAGACGTCTCGAACGACTTGCTGTAGTCAAGTCAAGGCTTCCACGAGGGAAAGATAGCACGATGGGCGGCGAAAGCTTGTCGCCCGAGGTCGCAAAACAGTGACCTGCGATTTCCACGGTCGGCTCTGCCGCGGGCAGATTTTTCTCGCAATTTATATTCTTCGTGAAGCCAGCCATGTCTTGGACCGTGACCAGAGTGATGTTGCGTGGGGCTGGTTCAAGATGGAGTAGCGAGTTGACGGGAGGGAATACGCCAGTGTCTCGACCATCAGGTATGGCGGCAAATGGGAAGACACTCCACCTTCATCTTTCTCCACGTAGCGGTGAACGGGATAATACTCGAGGAAGGGGTAGGGCTTCGAATTGTCGTTTGAACTGACGCCTTTCGAAAACGACAAACCTTGTCCTTGCACCTTTCGCTAGCCTTCTCGACGGGTAGACTCTTGGGCTGTCGATACTCCGTGGCATTCACATCACGACTAAAGTCATAGACATCCACGGTGGGTTCTGCTGCCGTGGTAGGTCGAGACCTAAGCCGTGAGAAGAGTGTATCCAAAGTCCAGCACGATGAGTTGGTCACGTCCTCGACCACCAGGATGGGCAGCCAAGGAACTTGACTGGCGAGGATTTGGTGTGATTCTTCGACGTGCCTCTTTGCTGGAGCACACTATGAACCTGTCTGTCGGTTGCTGAATATGGCGATCAAGGTGAACGACAACGAAGTGGTTTCCGTGTAGCAACGGGGTCATGCAGATATGGGGGTGCCGTAGCTGACTTTGTCCAAGCATGGCCTTGCATTTGCCCTTGCCCCGTCGCTGGTACAGAGCATACAGTAAAAGGACAACATGGTTCGGGATCGTCCTGGTTCTCGTCCCAGTTGGATGGTGAGATGCAGGCCGTCATTGCTGTTGCAAGTTTAACCATGCCATGCTATGGCTTTGTGCTTCAGTAGTCTGTCTCATCGGTGTTGTTCAGCAACAGCTAGATGGCATCTTTGCGGTGAAGTAGGCTGGAGTAGCTGCTTAGAAAAGGTAGAGAAAGAAAAAGAGTCGACGGGCTATGAATGCGACTCGGCGTTCCAAAGTCAAGGGGCGTCATGAAGGGCTTCCTGCGCGGGTTGAGGACAGTCTCTGGAAGAGCCTCCGGTTGGAAGGATCCGCACTTGAGCGCGAATCTCTTCCCCACGAGTTCTGCCGTGTCATCGTATGGCTGGCCAGCCAGATGACTGCTGTATAGGTCAGCACCGCACCACCGTGTCACATCGTGGATAAAGAACCGGGCGTCGGGCCCCAGTTCAGAAATGCCGAGGTCGAACCTCACGTCGACCTCAAGGGACCTGTATTTGATAGGGTCGGCCTAGAGGAATCCATGTCTTGAATGGCGTTCGACGTTGATGGCCGCGCGTTTTGCGGCCCTTTCCAGCCCTTTGGCGACATCTATCGTCACCCTAGGGTTTGCCATCTGGTGGGTGAGTCTCTCGACTAACCCGTTCCTCTGGGTGATCAGAGATAAAGGAACTCCAACCCTGGCCAACTCTTGGAAGGCCTTGTGGTATGGTCGGAGGACCTGTCCCGTCGGGCTTCTCCCACTGCACAAAGCCATCGCTCACACGTTGTCTCTCCCAGTCAAAGGCGTATTCTCTCTTAGGACAACTCCATCAGAACGGATAACTGGCCCCAAGCACCACCGCCAATGGGGCTGCTGGTCTTGGTCCAGTGCAACTTGTAGTTCCGCGTGCTGCTGAAATCCGTGCGTGAATGGGGCCGTCTGAAGAGGAAGAAATGCCTGACAAGGTGCGTCGAAGCTCCTCGGGTATGCAAGATACCGTCCTCGGAGTCCATGCTGGCGTTGGATTCGAGTGGGATACGAGTGATATGACTGTTCGTTGTGCAGGTCTTTGCAGCCAGTATGTTGACAGCGCACCCAGTCATTCGTGACAGGCAACATGCCTAAGACCGTGCTGCGGGAGCTGCGGGACCCAACACATTTGCGATTCTCGGGGGTATCTGGCCCGGTATACTCATGCTCTCTGCGGAGATGGTGGTTCAGGTCATCAACCCAAACTCCAAGGTCACATACGGGACATATGAACATCCCTTGGTAGGGACGCGTCAGCCGCAACGCCAAGTCATTGGGAGTGTTGGCGAGGACCGGTTGCGGGGGGACTGGGTATGGTTGGCGTCTCCGAGGAAAAGACAAGCCGCGTTCTGAGACTTGGCTATGGCTAAGAGATAGGTCCTCGCCTTGCCAATTCCCATCTCATTGGATAGGAATATGTGTCGGTAGCTTCCCTTGGCGCCGCAGCATCTACAGGCAAGGGGATTAGCTTGGGACAGGACAGTTTAAATAATAGGAGACTCACCAAAGACCTGATGTGGTTTGAACGCCTGGATAGGCTCTCCATACAGCTGAGGATCCTGCCATTGACCCAAGCCAAGTCAATTTCAGAGTTCGCTCAAGTCACCTTTTTGATCGGGCTATAACGAAGCCATGTGAAGCTCCATGGCCATCTGCTGTCGAAGGTGGGCAACCAACTCTTCCTGACCTCCGGGATATGGCTGGCACGGCACCAGGCAGGACAGCCTGTGTCCAAACTTGGCCGAGTTAAAGTCCGGGTCGGCGTAACCGGTCCAACGGTCCGCAGGGTTCGTCGTCTGGGGTGGCCTGCGAGTCTGTATTGGGTCGGCTTTGCCAGTGTCTTGACGGTTGTACAAGGTATACAACATGAGAATGGCGCGGTTAAGATCCTCGAGTGAAGATCCCTAGCTCTGGGTGGACGTATCCATTGGGCATCCTGCACCCATCTTGAAATAGGGGTGGCTGGTTGTGGGAGACTGAGCAAGTCAAAGATGTTGGCATCGCCAACGGAGGCAGTAAGTCCCATATACTGCAATGACGTCGATGTTCTCGAGGATATTGATGATGCTTCTGAACAAAGGGTCTATTCTTCTCCGCCAGTCGAATTGATGTCTCTGACCATCCGACCTGGTATTTGGAGAAGTTGTGAGGCTTGTTCCTGTTTGGAAAGCCAGCTCAGCTGAGAAAGTGAGCTGTGCGATGGGATGAATGACATCGTCATCATTGTCGATAGTAAGGTCATCCAGATGGGAGAGGTCTTCTGACTCGACTACATCCGTCCTACTCGGTGGTATTGTTTTGGGTCAAAAGATTCTTGGTTGAGGATTGCCGGTTGGAAAGCGTTATTTGTTTGCCAATGTGTCCATTGGGCGCGCTGATATCGCGGCGGCTGCCACCGCCTTTACGCCATATGATGCTCAGAGGAACCTGGACATCAATCAACGCAGCGGTCGTAACCTGAATATGCTGTGTAATGTGGGGGTATATATAATATGGTTGGATGGTTCAGCGAGGACGTCCAGATCAACAAGGTAGCCTGCAGTCAAGATCATGAGGCAAAGCGACATAGTCAGGCAGACACCACCAGCCATAAACGCTCGAATCTCGCCGAATGTGTCGAACGTATCCACATATTGCTGGCGGAAGTAGAAGATGTCGAGCGGGCCATTGTGAGGAGAGATAAGGTCTGGGTTGCGTTCCCTGACCAAGAGGTCCCGCAACTTCTGGTCCTCACACGCCCCGGACTCAATATGGGCGGCGCAGTTGCTAAACGTTCGTTTCACCACCATCTTCCCAGTGCCTTCCGGGTCGTAGCCGCTCTCACTGCAAGGTGACTCCTCAGAAGAGGAGAAAGAGACAGGGCTTATGGTTGCCTGGGCCTTTGGTCGAGCAGCGCGTCGTGTTGTTGATAGTTGAGCTGATCACCATACTGTTGCTGACCGTTACCGTGATACCGTTTGCATCCTTGGTGTATCCAGAGACGTCATGGAGTGGGATGCTGTGTTGATTGCCAGTGTGTGTTGGTGTGGGTGTTGTATGCTGTATGGCTGTGGTTTTGGAAGCCAGGCTGCGGAGTGGTCGTTGATGGACTCATCCGCCGAAGAAGTTCAGTATTATCACATTTGTCATGGAAATCTTGTTTCTCGCACACTGATATTGTTAGTAGACTGAGGAGAAACGAGCCAATACTGCACGCATGGGAGACTTACTGCAACAGACTCCCACCTTGAGTTCCGATGATCGATTGATCAGACAGGCCTTGTGCAAGGCTTTCTCTGGTTTATCATTATCACTTGTCGGCCTGCTGTTGTTGATAAATGGGCAGATAGGTTGGTTGGGCGGTGACAGTGACGGTACCTGACTAATGCATGTAACGGGCGACAGCTGGCGAGAGCGACTACTCCTCCGCTCTCGTGAGGTAAGGATAGAAACACTTGGTCGAGCATGATTCGCCCGTGGAAGTGGCTGATAGCTATATCGGAGGGTGCCTTAGGGATGAACGTCGAAAGGCTCGCTCGTGGTGAGATATAAAGCACTAGATAAAGCGCGGAAAGAATATGATACCTTAATCGCTATGGTAGTAATATATTAGTAAAAGATATAGTAGTAGAATATCTGCGTATGGGCCTATAATCGCGATTAAAGCTAGTAGACTATGTATATTCCTAGGGTAAAAAAGCAAGGGTTTGGTACTAATACTCACTCGCTATATGAGACTGCGATCTCTAGAATACCATAGGCAGAGGGTCGAGGGAGCTAGGTTAATAGTGGAGGTAGGGAAAGGACTTAATTACCGATCGTAACTGCGAGGACTCGAGATCGAGGAAGCCTAGCGGATTGCAGGCTCTGTTCGGGGCTTATGGAGGGAGGTTCGAGGCTGAAGGCTAGGCCGAGATATGAGGGATGCTAGGGAGTATTGCGGTCGAGATCTGCCTCTTCGGGCCAGAACCTACTGCGGGATGGCACGCATTAGCGACGGTAGCAGGGACTTGCGGTCAGGGTAAACCATGCGGCTTTGACTCGAGCACGCTGAGGCTCTTTGCTCTCGCTGCGGGAGGGTTGATCACGATCTTGAAGCAGAGTCAGCATTCGGGCTCAACATTACAGATGAGACACAAGCTATCGGGGTTCCAATGGCGTACCTGGGCGGACTTGGAGTTATTCAACCCCATGTCTTGAGTCAAGGGAACGACGGTAAACTGAAGTCCAGGCCTAGTCGACAAGGAGAGTTGCATGGCGCTCGCTGTGGCCCAGTCCGGGACATCGCTCTCCTCGGCAAAGGTTTGGACATCGTCCTGGGCGAGGACGTTGCTGCAGGCTGTGAGCTTCAGGAGGACGCTAGGGAAGCTCAAGGGACGGGCCAAGTGGTGGTAGCATGAAGAGCGACCGAGACTCAGGTTAAACAATGGCTGCGGCATATCACCGATAGGGCCCAAGGTTCAGAGTGAGGTTTGTACGAATCGTAAACATTTTCAACAGCCGTTTCGTCAGATGGAAGTTGTGTCAGGGGGTTGACGTCCTGGCTGAGACTGGGCTGGTCTGCATCACCACGATCCTCCTCCAGAGAAATTTCATCAGAGTCCTCGATGACGATCGGTGTGGTTCGTCGAGCACGAGTTCGTGGCGCGCTGGGTAGTTCGGACGGACGTGCCGGCTAGTTAGGCGCCGCAATGGGATCGTATCGTCCGGGAAGTCGACGGCGAGTCGAGAGAGAAGTTTGCGTTCTATGGGCGATCGTCCGACGATCGGGAGTGAGAAGCTCACTGTTGGCAGCATCTCCCACGCCAAAGTATTCCCACGTTATCTCGGCAATGGGAACCATGAGATCCGGCTGCGGCGGGCGGAAGGGGGAGTACGAATTCGGTGAGCTGAACACCTTGTTTGGTACCCAGCTGAGGTGAGCAATACACCAATGGTCGAGATCTGGGATGAAGAGAATAAAAGAAATGTCCTTGAGATGAGAATTCAGAGGCTTGTTTCTCAGAGACATATGGCCATCCATCTGTACCCAATTGGAGGGAAAGGCATGCCACCCAGAAGCTGACGCGTCTAGTTCTAGACATCTGTCAATATCTGTTCCGATAAGACGCTGATCATTGGTAAGGCGATGTTCAGATGACAGAGCATAATACTTGTCCAGCGACGACAGACTGGACGCTGGCTTGGCTGGCTGATGATGCCGAGCCGGCACGGTGGTCCTTGCACCTTGGTAATGAGCACGTGGATCAGGCGTTTCTTGAACCGTGACGTCGTAAATGCCATGTCCAGCTTGTTGAGCCCCTGGTGTTCCGCCCTTGTCGAATACACAAGAGTTAAGGCGGCTAGATGCGTCGGATAACCGTTTGAGTAAAGTCGTCCAGGAGAGGCGACGGCCTGCAAGACGATACAGATCTGTGATGGCGATGCTGCGATGGGTGCGATCGAGGTGTAAGGTCAGCCGAAACAAAGAGGCATTGAGTGATGCAGAGTGTTGCAGAGTGTTGCCGACACGATCCTCATAAACATGTGGATGACCTTGTCGCCTAGACATTTGTTCGGGTCCACAGTTGTCTTCTCGCCTGGACGAGAGAGTCCTCGTCGATGGCCAACGAGGCAATGTCCTTGCGAAACTTCTTGGATGATGCGACAGGTAGCGGGCTGCAAACCTGTGACTCAATAATCTGTGTGAGGTCACGCAGGGGGCTGTGTTCAGGGGACCTGGAGTCGTCGTCATGGTCGTCGCCAGCAAACCGTTGGACCTCATCACCAAAATCCTCGCTTCGATAGAACAGAAAGGGCAGTCCTGCATCTCATGGCATCGTCGCTTGCTGATGGTATTCAGCTTGTAGTAGTACCAACGCCGGGGTATAGTCCGTGGATTTCTCGGGGACGGTCATGTTCCGAGACGTGATGCTCAAGATCCGCAGGCCTTTCGTTCGATGGATTCAGAGGGCCTAACCAGCAAACAAAACTCGCCAGCTGCACCAAAGGTAGCAAACTTTCCGGATCCGAGTAGCTCGCCGTGTCTCGGGGACGAGTTGCATTGGGATGTACAATCGGCACACTCTATGATACTGATCAGATAGCAAAAGCATGAATTAGAAGTATCAACTCACCGCAGACACGGCTAATCGGAATCTCTATCCAAAGGCAATTTGGCTGAGGGAGGCCTCGCCATTGGAGAGTTCCGACATAGCTTCAGGGGGAAAATGAGCGGAAAGGATAACCAACAGGCATATGAGTGCGGATGCTCGAGTGGATGACTGCCCAGTGGTCTCAAACCTAACTGGGCACAGAGTCAGGCCGAATTGCAAGATTGTGATGCTTGACGGGTCGTAAAGTCAGAAATGCAGAGGAAGACATGGGGATATGGATCACTTACGTCGGTGGCCGGCAAGAGGACTACTGTGATGCATCCTCCAATAACCTTGTTCTGATGAACTTGCAGAAGCTGCGCAGCTCGTCCCCTTTTCCAGGTCCATCCACGACGCCCAGGTGGACACAGCTCCTGTATGTACAAGCAAAGGTAGTGTCATTGGGTTTGGATGAACAAGACCGCGTCGAGACCTGGAGGTAAGAGTAAGTCAAGAATCGTCACTGTCAAGCGAGACGTGCTCACCGGTTGCTTCTTCCCGCGCAAAGCTGCAAGAGAAAGACAATGTAGAAGAACAAAGTTGAAAAGAAGTAAGATGAAAAACCATAGGTAAGAAAAAACCCATTGGTGCTGAGACTCGAAGAGATCAAGACCTAGGGGAAAAGACTCGCCTGCATTCGGATTGTCGACTAGGAAGCGGGAAGTGCTCTCCTGAGCGAGAACATACTTGAGGAGGAATGCAGTGAAGTTGAAGAAAGAACATGAGGTGAAAAGGGACTTGAGGTGAAAAGACTGGAGGTGAAAAAGCGCGAGCTGAAAAGACTCAAGGTAAAAGGCTCAAGGTAAAAGAAGTCTCAAGGCAAAAGGTGATGTGAAAAGACTCGAGAGGTAAAGACTGAGAGTAGAAGAGAAAGTTGAAGTGAATGACAAAGGAGATGGAGAGAGAAGACTGGAGGAGGAGGAGAGCAGCATCTTTATACCCATTTCGCCGACCGACTTACATGCTCAACGACATCCCCAAGTCTTCACTTCTGATCGACGCGGGAAACCTGGCATTCGTCCACTTTGACGGGTATCAGCAGCCAGTCCATCGACGCCACCAGCCAAACAAACACTCACCGACCTGCCCAACCACCAATAGACAACTTGGTTCAATCTACCACAAGTAGATCACATAGTTTCAGCATGGTCTGAACCCACAACTCAGTTATCCGTCTTTCGGTCAGCCAAGTCATCATCCTGCCGCAGCAGCCCGACGGCAACTCGCCTTTTGCTAATTGCAAACTTGACAACTGCCCAGTCAAGCTCGAGCGAGGCTGAGTAGAAGCCGCTCCCCGTATGCGAAGCGCTCAAGCCCATGTTCCTGCTGACCAAGTCATCATTTGCCGCTGAAACCCGTCGCAAATAGCCGCTTCGTGACGGCACCCAACCTCGACGCCCGTCGGTTCAACACAGTCACGAGACGGCAGGAATCTAAAAATGAGAACCCAACTCCAGATATCCTCCCGTCATTAATAGCTCGGTAACCACCCGACAGCCAATATGCCGCATCACTCATCGAGAGATGCCGCCAAGTAAACCTACCAATCAGCCAAGATAAGCTGAGCAACGGCCGTGTTTGAGCAGCCAAGGCACCGACGCGACAATGAAACGACAAACAGCCGCCAGCTGACTCAATACCCGCCAGCCAGACGGCAACCAACCTCAACCAGCTCATCGCCGCCAACCCAACCCTTGCAAGCAATCTCCTCAGACACTGAGACACGGTATCTCACTCACTCACCGTCTCTCAACACCGCCCCAACCGCCTCACCCAGCAGCCAAAGCATCACATTGAAACACGACCCAATAAGACGAAACTGAAAGAGGCGAGCGACAGCTCCCCCCATGCATCCATTGATTGTACATACGCCTCCTCCATTTTCAGAAAGAGAGACAGGAAATCGCCCAGTAACCCCCAAATGCAAACATCTCCGCACTTATCATATGCAATATGTCTTGCCTGTAGTTCAAAATATCTTCTTCCAACGTGTGCCCGAATGTCTCGTAGAATCGTAAAGGAAATGATCGCTTGCGGTAGGTCTTTTTCAGCCCATCCGTCATTGTAAAAAAAAACACCCAAAAATAATTCCCCGTCTGTGATGATGGACCGTCTGGTCTTCTATGCGCCCGGTATGCAAAAGTGATCAAGAAACAATACGCAAGAAGGAAAAACGTCAAAAACTCCAATAACACGCTCACGCATAGACAAGCTCTCGCTCCTTCTTTTCCTTGCCCTTGAACAGAGCCTTGAGCATGTTGTTGCTGTTGCGGTGGGATTTCGGTCGTAGAACAAGCTCCATGTCGTCTCCTCTCCGGCTCCGACCATCAATTGACCGCGTCTCAACCTTTTCTGATCGCTTGCTTGAGCGACGGCTGCGCTCACTGTCGGCGATGCTCTCGGCGTAGCCGTCACGTCGGCTCCTCCTGTCGTCGTCCCTGTCGTCGTCCTTGTGGCTTCGGTGACTTTTGTGGCTTCCCTCGCTTCGGTGACTGCGATGGCTTCGGTGGCTTTCGTGTGTCTTGCTGGTCTTGCTGGTCTTGCTGGTCTTGGTGCTGCGTCGTGATTTGACATCGAAATCATCCCCGTAGCGGCTTCTTGTGTCCTTTTCGGCTCGCGGAGTGATGAGCTCCATATCGGCGATCTCGTCTTGACCGTACGGCTGGATGCCCCTCCTCCACGTCTCGATAGAGCTCAGGTCGTCCTCAATGACGAGAGCCTCATCAACACCAGCGCTATACTCGCTCTGCGTTCTCATCGGAGCAGGGCGGTTCATGGGGACGCCTTCATATGCCAGGGCCTCTCTTGCTTGTTGTGCCTCCTTGACCCTCTTGACAATCTTCCATCCTCCAAAGCAAACAACCGTGACCCCGACGGCGATGCTCGTGCCGATAAGGAAATGCGGGGACGACAGGAGGGAGAAGACGGCGGGAGAACCACTCTTGAGCAGGGTCAAAAATGCCGGAGATGTCTTCTTGACCAGGTTCGACAGGTCCGCTAGCGACAGAGCGACGGCGGCAGCTTTGTCAGGATTCTTCTGTAGCTCGGCCATAGTATGGGTCGCCGAGTGGTGAATGCACTGGGCTTCGGTGAGCAAACCTTCGACGCGGTGCACGAGGTCCGTCGCCTGTCTCTCGTCGTTTTGAGGGTCCAAGTCGGTGCGATCAGCAAGATCGGGGGGAATGTTGCCGTAGGCAAGGTCCATGTCAATTTCCTTGCGCGGCTTGCGCATCGGCACGAGCTCTCCCATCGATCGGTTTCGTGGTACCATAGTTCCAGGTCCTGGTCCGTAGGCTGCGCCGTAGGCAGAGGGCGCCATGCTCCGCATCTCAACGTGCGCGAGGCCCCTCTGCACCGGAATGGCGAGGTCCATGGCGTGGCTCTCGGCATAAGGATTCATGTATGTGCGAGGAGGTGCCCGGCTGGGTGTCACGCTAGAAACCTCGCTGTTTGTCTTGAGGTTATTGGCGGTCAGCGCAGGACGGCTGCGGGTATCATAGTCGTCTCGCTGGTGGCGCGAGTGTGAATGGACGCTTCGCGACCGGCGACTGGTGCGGGACCTGGTGTCGCTGCGTGCATCAGAGGCTCGGGGAGGATAGTAGCGGGCATGGTCGTCGATGTATCTGGGCTGCTCGTAGGGATGCTCTCGGGCGTCAAAGGACTGAGAGCGCTGGAGGGCTTGTTCCGACTTGAGCTGGGCTTTCTTTTCCTTGTATGTGCCTTGGGCCTCCTTGAAGATGGAGTAGAGCTGCTTGCCCTGGAAAAAGTCAGTATAAATCAAGACATGGAGTAGAGGCGACCAACAGTCTTGACAATCTTGCCCGAATTATTGACAATAGTGATTGTCTGCTCGAGCGCCATGATGGGCAGTCAAGCTTGTCGCAGCAAAGACAGAGAAGAGACTCTGTCGCACGCAAGTCAAGCACGGCCAGAGACAGAGACGAAAGTGTCGTAGTATGTAAGTAGACAAGTTCGTGAGGGAGGAGACCAGCTCTCTCTTTTGTCTTTGTCGATCTCTCTATCCCGGTAAAACCACCAGGAGAGTGACACAAGGGAGCTGGGGGCGTGTGAGAGCGGCGTCAATGCAATGCAGCGCAAAGCAAGCACAAGCTGGCCTTGGTGGGCTTGTCTCTTGACGAACTGGACGGGGATCCCTTTGCAAAGAAAGAGCGACAAAGAGCCCACAAGTCCGGATGATTTACACCCGGTCCCGCGTAGGAGCGTGGGATGAGGTAAGTTGTTGGAAGAATTACGGCAAAAGTGGGAATCCAAGTGGAGTTTATGAGGATGATGGGAAAAGAGGCCCGGGTGGTGGTGATCCAGAGGCGGGGAGGATGAGGTCGGTCAAGTTGCGATAAGTACTCTGCAGCACAGGTACTTGACGTCGCTAGCGAGCCGAGGGCCTCCCAGAGGTAGCCCAGCGCCTGAGCTACAGCGGATCTGCCGGGTGGCAGGGAATAAGCTAGGGGACCTAGCTCGCTTGGTTCCAGCTAAACAGGCGATGTACCCACGATGAGTAGGACCTTGTGGGCGCTGGCTCAGTCGATTGTGGACGATAGCGCCGGGGGAAGAGAAGGGGTCCACGCTTTTGGGTCGGGGAGGGAGCTCAAGGTTAAGCTGGATCGGAGGCGGTGGACTTGTCGGTGAAGAAAAGCCGGGAGCGATAGGAAAAGGGAGATGGCCAGGGAATCCCAGTCTGCAAGAGAGGGAGAGAGGGAGAGGGTCAAATACCTACGACATTTTACCACGCAGAGGGAGAGAGAGAGCATCTCGTGGGAGGCATTCATTGGGCTTGTTCAATCCCAAGGCGGCAAAATGGTTGGGTTGGGTGTGGCCATGGCCTTGGAATGGATGGGTGAGGGTGATCCTCAGGTACAGCAGATGCAAGCGAATCAAGAGAAAAAGTGTGGAAAAGTCCGTCAAAGCGGGAAGAAGAATGTGACAGGACTTGTTCCCCTTCTCATCTCATCTGCACGATGATGATGGTTTTGCAGGCCGGTCCTGCAGCTTGTACATCTGTACATTTGTGAGGCCCGGAGGAGCACATCTTGGTTCTGTCAAATGACATGTCGACTCGTATATCCAGACCTTGGAGTCCAGGAGATCTTGTCGTCTCTTTCACCAAAGCCCCCATGATGCCCTCAAGGGAACATGTTCCCGTTGCATGAAACGTGAGCCTGGCGAGATGCCATACTAGACGTGCTAGAATCGTCTCACCACCTCCAGAGTCGATTGGTCAAGGACATCCGTCGTCGGGCGCCTGTGCATTAGAAAGCAGGGATGCCAAAAGGGCACCGCTCTCCCGGGTGAGGCCCCCATACTAACCCCTCCCCCCTGTGCATAGTCATCACAAAGACGCAGCGCTTCTGGGGTTCGGCGATTGAGGGCGCGACATGTGGTGCGCCCAGAGTCCTATCAAACCCAAGGGGCGACGATGGGGGCTGGGGGAGACGAGAGTGGCAGGAGTGGCTGGGAAACGAGAGACGGGGAGAGAAATGTCGATCCCGAACCTCCAGGCCTTGGCTTGGATCGTCGTTTGTCTTGTGGCCATGGTCTGGAGGTCGTTTGATGGCCGTTGATGGCCGAGCACGTGTGATGATTGTCAAGCCACAGAGAGTTTAAATCAGCCACTCTCTGCTAGCTGCCCAACTGTGGCTGATGAAGCGTCGTCTTTCAGCTGGCATGGCCACCCTAAAGTCGGTCTAGACCCCGAATAACCTCAATCAGAGGCCTCGTTTAGGCTCGATTCGTCTATTCAATAAACTCATCCGCCATGCTCAAGTTCCCATCAGCAGTGGCAAAAGCATACGCAAGGCCTCTGTAAGAATTAAACAAGGAACCAAGTCTTGCCAGTTCCGTCTGATACCCACGATCATCGGTTCCGTCACGTCTTACGATGCCTGCCGAGTATCGTCCTTCACGTAAGATCGTCTGTCCGTGAAGGGGTGCCTTGGCAGTCGTGTCCACCAAGGGATGGGCTAATGCTCACGTCCGAAACTGTTCTATTCAAACAGACGGTGCCATGTGTCAGTCTGTCAGCCTTTCCCGATTCAGTCCAGGGTAAATTATCCGACATCTATTCTTGGCTGATGATACCCGAGATGCCGCGAAGAGATCGACAGAAGCCAGGGGAATTGGGCTCTGTTGATGACTTGATTGCCTCATCTGGCGTTTGATGCTTTGGCTTCCGAGGTTATTCATCGCTGATACTGGATGTCAATATCTTGTCTCGACCCAATGTCCAGCCTGCAACAACATAACCATTCTTATGGTATTATTTTTTGCTACAATGATAAGAATGCATCCCAATCCGTCAACACCGCAGTTCAGCCAAAATTTCCCCTCACTCGGCCTCGGCTTGTGGTCCGATTGTCGGGGCCCCAAGAATCCTCCCCGCAACTTGGCAGAGAGAGCGAGTTTGAACGCAAGCGGTGCCGAGTTGTTGGGTTTTCTCACTTCCATCGTAATGCTCACTTTAACAGCAAGACATGACGTAAACAGCTCGAACATACTGTTTCTTATACAACACCACACCACTTATTTGGTATGATATCCTGTACGGCGCGTAAACAGCCTTGTTCATCCCGCACTACATCCCTGCTCTTTCCTCACAGCCAAGAATCCCTCCTCGTAGCGTATTGATTAACCGCCGACCCCGGATCATCCTTCCTCTGCCTGACGCCGTCATTTGCTCCTTCACATCTCAGCCTCGCCGTGACCATGAGGCTGTCTGTCATACTCCACCCTTGAGCTGACGTCTCCTCCGCCATCATTGACATCTGCACTCTCATCCAGCCTCATCATGGCTACCTCTATCTCCTCCCTGTGCGGCGCCCTCCAGGGCTCAACCGCCCGCGCCATCGACTTGCTCGGCGACTTTGTCATCTACTACCCTTCAGCCCGCCTGAACCTTGGGTCGCTGTCTCGCGAGCTCGCCGAGATGCAGATGGCCGCGCGAATGCTCCACCACAACGCCGATGCTCTAGATGTAGGCACAGCGACACTCCCCACGCGGCTCGAGGCTGCGCTCAAGGGGGTTGTTCAAAAGACCAGCGCTCTCTTGGAGGAGGTGGATGATGCGCTGGGTGCTTCGAAGACTGCTGACGAGAGGACGCCGGCGTGGTTGGAGCATACGGCTGAGAGGTTATCACCACTGATTCGATTGGCCGAGAGTCTAAGAATGGCCATGAATTTGGGACTAGACGGGCTACTACTGTGAGATTGAACCCATTGAGAATGTTATTGAGCTTATTGACATTATGCAGGGCCATAAATTCACAACCCGGTGACGAGCAACAAGAACTCCCTGGATACAACAGCTCTCAGATATCGCAAGAGGCGTCAACCCTTCAAACCCGACTACGTGAGGACTCTGAAAGTGAAGACTTTCGCGTGCAGAGCCAACGGCCTGTGCTCACCGAGTTTGTCGAGGCTATCCAAGAGTATATCCAACAGACATCTGCACCACAAACACCCTTTGATCCGTCTCAGCCACCGCCTTCACCACCTCCACCACCTCCGACTTTCGATGACAGTATGCGCCAGAATAGCAGCACAGTCACTCTCGACACCAATGCCGGGTAAGTGTCGTCTACAGCCAGTTTGTATCCATGAACCTCGACTAACAAGACCCCAGTACAACCGTCTCCTCAGAAGCAGAGGAGCCGCCTATCCCCGACTACAACGCCATCGGCATCACCAACCCAAGTCCCCTCCGCATCAGCCTCCGACACCTGGCCAAAAAGGAACTCTCCAACCACGAGGTGCTCGATGTCGCCCTCCTCTCGCGCCATGGCCAGCCCGCCATCGCCGTCACCACCATGGTGTCGCCCACACGCTTCTTCGACATCAATGCCAACCAGGTCTCGTGCCTCAACAACCAGCACGGCATCCACCTCGTCTTCTCTCGCAGCGGTCGCGGTTGGGCTTATCTCAGCGACGAGGACAGCAAGGGCATGACCAGCCAGACCTTTGAGGACGGCCTGTCGCTCAAGAAGCCCGTTGTGTATTTTGGGGACTATATCAACGGCCGAAAGATCCCAGTGGCGAGATGGCCTGGCGCAAAGCCAATGGCGTTTTCTCCTGATGGAAATTGGCTCCTCGTAGGGAGTTCCCGCGGCCGTGTCGGCCTCATAGACGTCAAGAACTCCGGCAAGGCCTCTGTCATTGTACCCTGCCACATAGACGAAGTAACTCATGCCGTCTTTACTCCCGATAGCCGCGCCTTCATCACGCAGTCTCGTGACGGCACGATCCGTCTCACGAGCACAGAAACCCGCCGGTCCATCGCCAAGCTCGAGGCTGACGCGTGGAAGAAGCCTCTCCTCCTGGGCATCTCCCCCAACGGCGACATTATCGTCTCGATATGGGGCGACACCGTCTTCCACTGGAACCACACAACGGCCGCGCTCGAGTCGTATAGCCTTAGCGGGCGGAGGACGCGCGAGGGCTGGCCTATGGCGATATCGGCAGACTGTCGGTTCCTGTGCTGCCGGACAGACGAAGGCGTTGACATAAGTGATCTGTACTCGGGCCGGTTGCTGTACACCATCAAGTTCCAGAGCGGGTTTGCCACGGCGGCGGCGTTTAGCTGGGATGGGCAGTACTTGGTCATTGGAAAGGCGGCGTCATTTATGGGCTTGAAAGCGGCCATGTCGACGTTGGACGTGTGGGAGTTGGCGTTTTAGCATGCTGGCGTGTAAAGGATGAAATTGGTGTTGATGCAGACACATTCCACCACATTGTACTTGTATGAAGTAACCTGACTCCAACAACACCAGTATAGAGGTGATATCCCACGGTTATACTTGTATTAATCAACGACACCACAAAACATCACCACCTCCTCCTCACTCAACCTCCTTCCACCTCGCCTCCAACATCGCAATCATGGCAACTTTCCCTCCTCCTACCTGAGACCTCGCCTCGCTCGCCTGTCGATCATACATATGCCCCTGCAACACCCACTCATTCGCGTGCCCATACCCAGCATACGAGTTCCCCACGGTGTAGCCATGTCCCATAACCGCATCCTGCATGCCCCCCATGTTCTTGTAGAACGACCCCTGGATCCCCAGCATCTGCGCCTGCTTCGCCGCTACCCGCATCTCTGTCAGCATCTGCTCGCATCGCATGATGGTCTGCGCGTAGATGGTCCGTCGCTGGTCCGCGTACACCAGCAAACTGTCCAGGTCGCCCGTCCTGCACGCTTCCATGTAGCGCGGTCTCACGCGCGCAGAAAACAGGTCGCATATGCGCTCGTTGTTTGGCTCTCTATCGCCCTTGAGCGCGAAGCGAGGCTCGGGAGCTGTTCCCTGAGCGTATAAGAGATAGCACTCCTCGCAGATGGACAAGACGCCCCATCCCCACCAGCGCCGGTTCTTGCCCGACTTATACTTGGACCTTGGACAATGCGGGACGAGCGTCCACTTTTTGGCATAGTCGCCCAGCTGCTTCCAGTCTCCGAGGTTGCGCGCGTCAGTGTACGTCGCCAGAAGGCCCTGCGAGCGAGCGTGGTTGATGTTGAAGCAGCAGATATATGTCTGGTCCTGAGGCACGTTCTTCTCCGGGATGAACCAGCTCGATCCCCCCATGGTCTTCACGATGCCCTCGTAGCAGGCGCCGCAGACGCCAAACCCCGGAGCGTCGTTGGGAAGCGAGTACCAGGTTCCCCCCTTGATGCCGTCCTGGTGGCAGAAGGGATACTTGTCGACCCCGTGAGCAGCTTTCCAGAATATGCTTCGATCCTCGACGCTCAGCGCATGATATATTGGAATGGCCAGGTTGAACTGACCCACGCTGCACCGCGTCTCAAAGTCGCCTCCGCTGACCTGCTCAAACTTGTCCTCATCCTCCGAGAGGTAAAAGTAGTCGTAGTAGCAGGCCCCGCACGCCTGAAGACTGCCGGGTCCATTCTTGGGCTTGTACCACGCCCTCTCGTTCGCATTGATGTTGTTCACCTTTGGACACGGGGGCAGTCGGACGCGAGCGCCAAACTCCTCGGCGAACTTGGTCCAGCTGTTCACCTTGGCATACTCCGAATACTTGCGTTTGAAGAACCAGACGGCAGAGTCGCAGTAGGCCGCGCCCTGTGAAGCCCCGAGATGGTAGTGCTTTGCGAATGACGATCCCCAGAGCTCATCCTCGAAGCAGGCCTGGCAGATAGTCGTGTGCGGTATATCCGGAGTCATGTACCACATGTCTCCTTCAATCTGGATGGTTTGCTGGCAATCTCTGATGGTCATGCGCTTCTTCATAAAAGCGACGCACTCGTCGAGACTGCCCGACTCTACCGCCGCAGGGAAGAGCATCTCCTTGAGCCGCCGCGACTCGAAGCGACACCTGCGTTTCTCCTCGTCATGGTAGTACACCTTTGTGAAAGCGTCGCGGAACCTGGTGTTGTAGATGTTGTGGACGTAGCAGTAAGCGCAGATGACGAATTCGGGCGAGGCGGGATGGTAGACCCAGTGCTGCGGGAGTTTAGTTGGGGTGGATGAGCATTCGGCGAGTGGTGTTACGCCAGAGACGTGCTCTTTTATAGGTTCTGGAGTTGTGACACGAGGTGGCTTTGGCGGAGGCTGAGAAGAACCTTGTGTTGGCTGAGCTGCGGGATTTGGAGATGCCCCAGGAGGCGGTGGATAATAAGGAGTTTCCTGCTGCTGTATAGGACTTGTTGCATTTTGAGCTCCTGCCGTCGATGGATGAGAACCACTCTGCCTCTGCTCAACTGGACTCGTTACTTGTTCTTGTGGCGAGATATAGTGAGATTGATGTTGTAAAGGACTAGTCGGGGGTGGCGGATAGTAAGGAGTCTGCTGCTGTGCCGTACTTCCTGCCGTCTGAGGTGTATACACCGGAGGTGTCGACGAAGAGATACTCTGCTGTTCCAGCTGAGGAGAAGACGGCATCTGCTGCTGCTGTAAAGGTGCTCGTCCCTGACTCATACCCGGCCTCCTTGGCAACGGCGGCGGCACAGCATCCTCCGTCCTAACCCTGGGCGGAAGAGGCGGCGCCTCACCTTTAACCTCCCTCTGAATCTCATCGAGAAGCCTCTGCTGCTCCCTCACAATCTCCTCCTCGGCGCGCTGCTGCTGTCTCGCCTCGTCAGCCGTCAACCTCGTCAGTTCCTCCTCGACGTTTAGCCTAGCAAAGTCATCCTGCGCCTTTTGCATCTGCGCTTCGTACTCGGCCTTGTACTGCGCTGCCAGCCGCTCCGCGTCGCGCCACTGGGTTTCGAGCTGCTTCGCCGTCTCGGCCTGGGCGGCGCGAGAGCGTTCGAGTTCTTGCTGGGCTTGGGCTTGAGCGGCCTGCATCTGAGCTTCTAGTTGAGCTTGAGCTTCAGCCTGGGCGGCGCGGGAGCGTTCAAGTTCTTGCTGGGCCTGGGCTTGAGCGGCTTGGATCTGGGCTTCGAGTTGAACTCGAGCTTGGGCCTGGGCCTCGGTTGCCTGTGCTAGGGCTTGTTCGAGGGATGTAGGATGCTGAGGGTCGGTTTGGACCTGGGGGCTCTGAGGCTGGGAGCTGACGGGACGATATGGCGGTGGAGGCGGGACATGATGATACTGCTGTTGCTGTTGATGCTGCGGCTGGTGTTGGTGATACTGCTGTTGATACTGAGGAGACTGAGGCTGCTGCCACGGAGATGCCGTTGTCAAAGACGAACCAACTCCCCCAGCTTGGTATCCTCCCTGCTGCTGATATCCCTGGCCCGCCTGGCCATAGTACCCAGACTCCCTCTGTTGTTGCTGTTGCTGCTGCTGCTGCTGCTGTCTCCGCTGAATCTCCTGGTTCACAGCGTCGCCAGCCTTTGCGAGAAACTCGTTGAGCCAAGCCATGGACGTCTCTTTCAACTCGTAGCCACTAGAGCGGGATGGCGCAACGCCTCACAGCGGCAACGCGGGGCCAAGGTAGATTAAATAGCGGTCCAATGCAGGGAATATCATGACCCTGGTCCCTGGAACCCTGTCTCGCTTCGCTTTCAGCTCGGCACGATCGGGTACCGTTCTTGGCAGTTGTGGGCCGACGAGAGCATCATCTGTAATCAAACGGGAATACCAGTCTATCAGGTATGTAGCCTTGTAGATATCTATTCAAGTTGACAAGTATTCTGTTATTGGGGTTCTACATCGCCCAAGTCAGGGCCTCTGAACAACTTGACTCCCCATCCCCACCTCTACATCCAGCAACACTTTGCAAGGCAGACCCGCTGAGTGCTTTACTCAAGGATGCCTGTGAGTGATGACCTGAGTACAATAATTCAAGACTCACCACACTTCATCACCAACAAACTACTCAAGATACCATGCGAGCAACTAGTCACGCCCAAACCATGTCAGATAAACAAATATATTCACTTCGCCTCCTTTACTTCTCGGGCCATTTGAAACAAGGCTTTTATCTGTCTCCAGTTGGCTCGCCCACAGACACATTAAATCGAGGAACATCCTCTGTCTGCAGAAGCCTTGTCGACACGTATCAACATGCCATGATAAAATAACAAAAGGTATATGCCTCTCCTTTGAGTCCCCAAAACGCCGATCCGCCATGTCCATGCGGTTACTTCGTAACCATGCGTATGCGTGTCCGTAAAACTGTGCGAGACCACCAACGCCAGAGGCTGCTTCATCAGTCGTCCTTGGTGATGCCGAGTTCCCATGTCCATGTGTCCATGTGTCCGTCAATGCTGATATTCTGTGATCGTCCTCGGTCGTCATCCACTTCGTCTTGCTCCTCGGATGCTTCGCCGTCCACATCTTCGTCCTTGACGGGTATACCATCCTACATAACTCGGCCGTTCCACCATATCGGCCGATGTGATCCCTCTCCGTCCCACACTTCCGGCAGAGGTGGTTCCTCGTCGTCCACTACTGCCGGCAGAGGTGGTTCTTCGTCGTCCCACACTACCAGCCGAGGTGATTTCTCCTCTCTCTCTTCCCCCTGGTCTCCCTGGTAGCCATGGTAGCTCTGGTATCCCTGGTATTCCTCTTCACCCTCGTATCCCTCTTCGTCCTCATAATCCTCTTCTCCCCCGTATTCATCGTCGTCATCGTATCCTTCGTCGATGAGGTCGTCGGACAAATCTCCCTAAGCTTCCTCCTCGATCATCGCTCGAACCTCGGGCTCGTTGAGCAGGATTCGCTTGCCGAGCTCCTCTGGGGGCTTGCCATCGCGGACGGCTCCAAAGTCAAGAATCTGCATTGTGTTAGTTACTGTTGCTTTTCCATGTGTTTTGCATCAACATACCTCGACATAGGTCAGCGAGTCACGCTGCACGGCAGCCACGCAGCGTCTCTCGTCAAACTTGACCTGCCAGACACCGCTGAGGTCACTCAACAGATCCTGCACGCACTCTCCCGTTCGGACGTCCCACATCTTAACAGTCTTCTCGCTGCCGCTGATAACTTTGCGTCCGTCATGCTGAAAGCAAGTGATAGCCCCGGTGTGTGCCATAAGCGTGTTCCGGCACTTGCCGTTCTCAGGGTCCCAGATGCGAAGTGTCGAGTCGGCAGCGGCAGAAACCAGCCGCTCATCCCGGAGATCCAGGAGACCAACAAGCAGGCTGTGTCCCTCAAGCGTGTACAGGCAAGCGCCAGTAGCCAGGTCCCAAATCTTGACCAGCGAGTCCATTGAGCCAGATATGCAGCGATTGCGCTCATGATCGAGGACAACCGAGTACACCTTCTGAGAATGTCCATGAAGCACATGCAGAGCCTCGCCCGTGCTGATGCGCCAGACGCGAACAGTGCTGTCATACGATCCACTAACAAGAGTGTCGCCGTGGGCCGAGATGGCACGAACAGAGTGGGTGTGGCCGGCTAGGACCCGGATGAAGTAGGGGCAGTCCGACTCGTGAGCTGGAGGGCCAGTTTGGATGTATCGGCGAGATCCAACCTCGGGGAGTCGCCAGACTCGAAGCTGACTATCTCGGGAGCCCGTGATGATGAGAGGCTTCTCAGGCTGCATGATGGCCGTGCCGCTCGAGTCCCTGCCGGTCTCGGTAGGCATCAGGATCTGCAGGCATCGCACGGTACTAGTGTGTCCATAGAACACCTGCTGGCAGAGCCCACGCTCAATGTCCCAAACGCGGACGGATCGGTCAGTCGAGCCGGAGACAAGCATATTGCCTTCATACTGCAATGCCCATACGCCGCCCTCATGACCCTCAAGCTTCTTGCGGAGCTTGCCCGTCTTGGTATCGTAGATGTGAATAAGAGTATCGTCGCTGCCTGTAATGATCTTGTCCTCGTCAAACTGGAGACAGGTGATGACGTGGCGCGGGTGGGCTGCAAAGGCGACATGGCCGGGCTTGACCTCTCCGCTGGTCCAGCTCTTGCGGATCATGTGGTGACGGCGGTAGAGCGACTTGAAAAGGTGCAGCTGACGGAGACTGGGCAGCCCAAGTTGGGGATCAGGGACGGCAGCAGCAGCGGCGTTAGCAGCAGACAGGGGTCCTTCCGACTTGTGTTGCTTGGCTTCGACCTGCACCTTGTCGTCACGAGTGACGGCCTCTTGCGCACTGGCGCGTCGCTTCGATCTTTCAGCGGCAGAGTATGTGTTGAGGGCTCGCTTGCGCTTGGAAGCCCGCGACTTGGACGCTGTCTCTTGTCGGAGGGTTCTGGTCAGCTCGTGCTCCGTCGAGGTAAGTCGGTTGCGCATGCTGAGGTCCTTTTCGTAGCCAGTCGCCCCAACAGGATCCTGCCAGCCCCAACCTTGGATAATGGCCTTCTGGAGCTCGCCAGGAGGAAGAGTGTAGCCATCACGGTCAAACAGCTCCTTCCAGCCCGTTTCGTTTCGGTCAACAATATTGCGCCAGTGCTTCGAAACCTGGGCAGCCCGGCAGAGGTCCTGGTGGTCTAAGTGAGCAAGAACCGAGTAGCCCAGCTCAAGCGGCAGCTGTCGTAGAAAATCACACTTGAGGGCAGGGTTGACGGCGTTGGCGACAACGCGCAGGGTTGGTCGAGGACAACGGCGAAGAAATTGGTACATCATGAATGTCTTCATCTCGGTCTTCATCGAGTCAAACGCCTCGAGCAGTGTTTGGGTATCAACGACAAGAGGTTGTCCCGAAGAATCGGTTCGAGCGAGAGCATACGAGTCATCATGGGTCTGGCCAGCGCGAACCAGGGCTGTCGATGTACCCTCCTCGGTCGGCTGTGATTCATCTGCCCAGTTAGACTGATCCATGTTAGAAGTCTGGAAACTCGACTGGGCCTCGTCGTCGTCATTGTCGGCTGTATGTAACTGAGCAGCAGCTAGAGTAGGGGACAATCTCGGGCTAGGAAGACTGGCATCCTGAGCGGCAACCGCATCGATGCTTGGTCGAGGGTTGAAGGGGCGAAGCGGGTGCAGAGATCCATCAATATCAGCGAAAGGCTCTGCATCAGCATCGGTGATCGGCGGGGTAGCCACGTTGCTGCTGAATACGGTATGGGCGTCGCTCTCGACAGGACTGGTGGCCTCGTAGTGAGGGCTTGCGGCCGAGGATGGCTCTGGTGACTGGTGTAGTCGTTCAAGGTGCAGTGGGCGTCCTCGAGCCGCTCGATCGGGGTTACCGACGACTTCTGAGGTATCAGGGGTAGCTAGGAAACCTGAAGGAGCCCTGGATGACCTATCTCCAGAGTCGTGGCGGCTTGAACTGTGTGCAATAGAACGGCGGAGTTTGTCCGATACAGCGTTGAGCTGATTGGATCGAGCAGGTCGTCGAGAAGGATTGGATGTAGGGGCGACAGAGTCGGGAGAGTCGATAGGACTGGTCCTGGATGCTCGCGGACGACGAGGGTATGCTTCTGAAGGAGACTGAGATCGATGTTTGGGTACACGGGTGGGGGTTGGTGTCTCTTGGGGGGACTCGGCTCCTCCAAGGCTGGGGGTACATCGTTCAGCAGCATATCGGGTCATCTGGAGACGAGTGTTAGTGGCACATCATTTACGGTTTGCCATTGTTCTTTGGGGCAAACAACTGCGTGGAGGCTGATGAGATGCGGCAGAGACTTACCTGAGTGCCAGTCGTGGGTTCCTCGTAGTCATCCTCTTCATCCTCATCCTCCCCCTCGGTATCTTGGGCGCCCGGCAAGTTGTAGGAGAACTGAATCAACTCGGGAGGTGTGGGCTTGCAAGCAAGAGGATACTCCTTGGTATCGAGGTTCTCGAGAGGAACGGGGTCTCGGACGAAGACGTGGGGGAACTTGCGGGTGAGGCGGGTGGTGGTCGTAACAGTCTTAGTCTCGACACACTCGCTAACCTCAAGCTGGAAGCGGCGATTGCGGTTCTGGGAGCCTTCTGATATGTTGACAGAGACTGTTTGGGAGGGTTTTGGATGCCGAGGCTCGAGAGCCTGGCTGATGGGTGAGGGCGTCATGGCTTGACAAGTTTGTGCTGGTGTTTGTGCTCGTGGCTAGCACGAGGAAGAAATTATCGAGTTACAGAGTTCGATCACAAGTATGCCTGTGACGAGGAGTAAGTGAATGATTCTGAAAATGTTTGCACTGGCGAAGGCCGGCAGTGTCGATGCGAGGCAAACAAGGTGCTCTGCAGAGTGTGGCGTAAAGAAGCGTACCTGTAGACTCGAATCTGCCAGTGCCAACGAGAAAAAGCCGACAAGAATGTCTCAGACGAGAAGAATGGGTATTGTACGTTCGAAGTGGCCAAGATCGATGTCGATAATTGTCGATGTAGGGCACGACCGTCGACCGCAAGGCGTGCAAAGAGAGACAAAGGAGCCTCAAGAGGCGTCGGGACAGCCGAAGAGGAAGAACAACGTCGGCGGCGACAGAGGCTCGAGAGTGGAAGCAGGCCTATGGCCCGAGCGTAGAAAGAACCACAGGATCGATATCAGGGACGCAGAGGGTGAAGACCGATAGAGGTGTTGTCGTGAGGGCGAAAGAAGGGTTGGAGTCGGTTGGCTCACGCGTGCGCGTAAGGCTTGAGGGGAATCACTGATCAAGCCAAGGGCGAGCAACCAAGGGGAGTCTCGCTAAGAGAAGAGGAAAGTTCAGAGCGGTGAAAGAGCCATCCAGTCCTCTCTGTCTTGTGTTTCCCAGCAAGAGGGCTTTGCTGCTGACAGAAGGCGAGGCTTTGGTGAGAGGGAAGATCTGGTGGTGCAGGCTGATGTGACGGAGGACTTGTGTCGGGTTCGGGGGTGGAAAGGGTGTGGGTTTGTGAGTGGGAACTTGAAGCTAGCGCTAGGCCGCGGCTGGACTGGGGCCGAGTTTGGGGTACGTACCCTGCGCTTTTCATGCCACTCTAGCCACTTAAAGAGGTGCTCTACAGGGTCTGGCCTGACGCCGCGGGGACTGCGATTGGCTGACGACGGAGCGCATTCAGGGAAGGCGCCCTCTCCGCAGCGAGTTTCAAGGGATTTCTCTGGCGCAAAGCGAGGTCAATGGTTAGTTCGGTAGGTATTCCATCAACGCCCCTCAAACAGTACTTTGCAATTACTGAGAATTTTGCTGCCTGTCCGTCTAGTTAATGAGATATGCACCACTGTTTGGCTCAAGAATGAGCAAACCGCAACAGCAAACAGCATTAGAACGGAAGCATCCTGCTCTCGTGAGCTGGGGCCTTCCGGCTACGGCTACGGCTACGGC
>JAJODA010000157.1:0-85452 GCA_021730345.1 Fusarium cicatricum | reverse complement strand
GTTGTTGGAGCCACCGTTGTTATCGGAGCCAGAGTGGCAGTCTGATCCAGTGCAGCTGTCAGATCCGTTGGAGCCACCGTTGTTGTTGGAGCCGTTGTTGGAGCCACCGTTGGAGCCGTTGTTGGAGCCAGGTCCAGCAGGGTAAGGAGTACCAGGCTGGTGCTCGTAAGGCTTGTAGATGACACCGCCCTGGCACTCGTTGCACTTCTGAGGAGAGTAGACAACGTCGTCGCCACCGTGGTACATGGTCTGCTCAGGCTTGTAGACGGTCTTGCCATTGCAGGAGTCGCTGCTGCACTTGTTGGGAACGTAGTGAACACCTCCCTTGCAGTCACAAGGCTCAGAGAAGTAGACGACCTGATCGGCACACTCAGAACCAGGGTAGGGCTTGAAGATGACGACGGGCTGGCCACCGTTCTGGCCACCGTTCTGGCCAGGAGTACCGATAGGAGAGCAGCGGCCATCGTTGCAAGCAAGGGTAGCGGTAACAGTGGTGGTCTCAGTGGTCTCGGGGCCATCGATAGTGGTCACGAAAGTGGTAGTGATGGTGGTCTGGTCAGTGACAGTGGCGGTGATAACGTCAGTGATGACATCGCCAGTGTTGCCGCCGACGACAGAGATGTAGACAGTGAGGAGGATGCTGCTGGGGACGTTCTGGCGAGCCTGGATGCGGCTGCGGCGGGAAAGAGTAGCGTCACCACCGCAGAACTGAGCGTCATTGCCAGGGCACTCGATGTCGCACGAATCGCTGTCAACAGTCTTGGTGTTGGAGTTGTCGAGCTCATCACCACAGTAGCAGTCACTAGTCTCCTGTTAGTATGCAAGGTCTCGAAGAGATCCAGGATGATGAACTTACGTGTCGTGAACACCAAGGTAGCGACGGCCGTTGCAAATAGCGCTGCAAAGATCGATATCCATCTGGCCGCTGGACTGAGAAAGCTCGAAGGTGGGGAAGCCGGCGGAAGACGAGACACAGCCGAAGAAGGTGAAGGTTCCGACAACACCGGGGAAGCCAGCGTCAGAGGTAGCGGAGCTGGTGGGAGCGGTCTCGGTGTCGGAGCCAGTAGCATCAGTCTCAGTGCCAGTAGCAGGATCAGTCTCAGTGCCAGTAGCGGACTCGGTCTCAGTGCCGGTAGCAGAGTCAGTCTCGGTGCCAGTGGCAGAAGCATCAGTCTCGCTGCCAGTAGTAGAATCATCAGTTTGAGTGCCAATGGGGTTGCCGTCAGAGTCGGTAGTGATGGGGTTGCCAGCCGAGTCAGTCTCAGTGATGGGGTTGCCAGCCGAGTCGGTCTCAGTGATGGGGTTGCCGTCAGAGTCGGTGGTAATGGGATTGCCAGCAGAGTCAGTCTCAGTGATGGGGTTGCCAGGAAGGTCAGTCTCGGTGCCGGTAGCAGAATCAGTCTCGGTGATGGGGTTGCCAGCAGAGTCGGTCTCAGTGCCAATGGGGCTGCCACCACTGCCACCACCGCCGCCGCCGTTGTCTCCAGCAGGAACAGCGGCAAGGCCAACGTTGGAGATAGTCGCAGCAACAGGGTTGGGACCACAGGTCTGAATAAACTCAAGCTCGGGAGCGTCGCCAGTAGAAGGAACACCGCGGCCTTGGGCACTAAGCGCACCAGTGCTCAACCGGTCGTTGTAGACAGTTTGACCGTTCATGGTAGCAGTGAGCGTGCAGTCCGTGGCTTCTCGCTTTCGCTGCTCCAAAAGCTCGACGAGAAGGTCGAATAGGAGCCTAATCAATTCACCGATATCGACCCCCGGAGAACTGCTGGCAGTGACGCTGAACGAAGCTGCGCCATTGGCAATACCAGCCAACTTGCTATTCACTATATTAGTACCTAGAAAATGGCTCACTGTCGAAGCTCGCTTACACAGCAATCTGGCCGTTGATGGTGACGAAGGAAGCGCCAGGTCCGAGGTTGGCCGAGCCGAGATCGACAGGAGTCGAACTCGGAGTGGCAGAGCCGCTGGTGGTAGCCGAAGTCTCGGTAGTAGTAGTAGCAACAGTGCTCGAGTTGGTGAAGCGGTTCTGAGCAAAGGCGCCTGGGATGGCCAGGGCCCCCAGCATGGCGAGGGAGAAGCGCATCTTGGAAGTGAGTTGCAAAGGCAGTGAAGCGAATGTAAATGTTAACGAATGTGTGTTAAATGAGTGACCTGAGCCTCAAATGTGATGGAGATGATGAGGATGAGATGATAACTTTTGGACTGCAACTTTGACATCTATATATACCAATTTTGCCTCATGCTGTCCTCTCCAGTCTCCCCTCGCCCGCACCCGTTGTCGACGAAAGAGAAGCCCCCTTCATTCCTACATTCCGATGGTTTGCTTCCTTGAACCGCAAGCATGCAAGGGCAAACTGCCTTGGCCACTAGTGCCCAGCTGAATATGGCCAAATGTCTCACTTTTCCATGCACGACGGAATTCATTTGCAGCATTTGGATCGAGATAAGGGAGAGATTTCATCTTGGCTATCCCTGCCCATACCATTGGTGGCCCGGTTGCCAAAGAGCCATCTACCTGTTCTAGCCAGCTTGCGCCTCAGGGGAGATGACCACATAACTCCCTCCCTTTACAGACCTACCCTGCCTTCATCCCTACTTCAGAAACAATTCTATTGAATTCCATTGCCAAGGTGCTTTGTTACGTGCTTTTCGACCTGCCATTACCATACTTTGGGGCTAACACAAGGTTTCACTGGCCTAACGTAGGCATGGCCCCTTGGGCGGCCCGGACTGTTTCCAACCCGTCGAGGGCATCTGGTTGGATGAGGAATGACAGAATCAGGTTAAGCTTCGAGGCTGCAAGGAATGGTACGCAACCAACCATACGGATGCCAGGCCCACGATTGAATAATCTGCGCAAAACTCTTGGCGGATCGACTGAGATACTAGCCAGTCTAGCGTGTAGAGAGGCCTGGACTTTTCTTGGAGGCGTAAAGCATGATTATAGCTTAACGGAAGTGTACCTGAGATGCAGACGGTACAGTGGCGTTCCCATACTGCAGCAACAGGATCTGAGTGGCACGCCATGGGTTGCTCAGGGTATCAACGGCGATGACCAGTCGACTCGTTAGAGGAGGCGCTTTTCAGCGTTGAGAATGCCACGCTACATTTTATTCTCTCGTTTAGTTGTAACTAGAATGCATGCCATTTTAAATGTTATTAGATCTATGCCCCTGAAACCGGTACCAATTAGCAGTGGTTCTCTGAAAGCTGATGCTTGGCTACTCCAAAAGTCAGTCACTTCGTTTACATAACCTCGGCATCTACTATTGACTGACCTCGTCTGACCTCTACTCTTTAGAAATCAGTAAGCAGGACGCGTAACCTGCGAGTGGATCGAGTGGATTGTCTCATTGCCGCGTTCATAGTCGTTTGTCTTGCTCTTCCGCAACCAAATCCGCTGCTCCATTGATATGAGTTGGCGACTGATGCTGCATTCAACTGCCCACCTGTTCACAGTGTTTTGCTAAATTTTGGCCTCTACGGAACCGTATCAAGATGCACCGCTGGCTTCCGAAAGCATTGGATGTATGAGTTGGGAGGATACATCGAGGTCATGTTACGAACCCGTGAATTGCGATATCGCAATCAATGATGGCTGAGGTGCCGGTGACGAAAAGCAGTATTAGAACAGACTGAAAACGTTTGCCCTGATGGAAGAAGGTGAATATTGCGGTAACCTAAGCAGGTGAGTTTGGGGCTTGAACAGTCAACATGTTAGGTACAGACTTGGCAATGCTGTGAGGTAGAATTCTGTGATGAGCTGCTGATGTTTCTTTTTCATAAGAGCTCATTTTAGTTACTCAAGACTCTCGGTACATGATCAAAATAGCAAGTGTTGTATTCGACAATAATATCAGATATTTTACATCTTGCTTAAAGGTCAATGCTGCGCAATGTTCTTCCTTCCAATATTCCCACCTTGACACGCTATTACCCTAGATCATGCTGTTGCACGTTATTGGTTATTTGGTGTTCAGGACACAGGCGCAGGACCTTGGGCTCTAAGAACTCACGCTATCCAGCAATATAATAATGTAATCTACGGCGTGCTCCATTGGCGCAATAATCAGGTATCTCTAGCTCTTTACCACAAACGATATTTGTGTTTCATACCTCTGGAGAAGGGGTAATGTAAAATTAGTCCAAAACTCCAACCGCGCCTGATGATCTCACTCGTTGCACCTGGCATGTTAAGTGCCCAAAATAGAATCACCTGGAGTCCTCCCACGCGGCATGGAGACTTTAGACCGTATCTTGGCACGCGCGGGATTCTCGTAGAATCCCAAACTTGAAGAATGGAGAATAATTGTAAGATCTGCACTCTTAATCTTAGAGATGGCCCGGCATGTTTCTCTGGAATGCGCGGCGGCGCAGTAACGACGCCGAACCACTCTTTCACCCACCGACAAGCTTTTTGTCTGGGAGAGCGACCGACATTATTGGTGAACCAGCAGATAAACTATCCCAAGAAGAAGTTAGCCGATTCATCATGTGCTCCCTTGTTGCTTTGTCAAAAATCTTACTCAGGGGCCCAGTGTCGTTGTGGAATGCTGGAGGCTTTGGTCCATGATGCGTACTGGTGTGCATGGGATTTACAACTGTTTTGCACATGCTGACTAAAGAACGCTCAAAATAGCAACTGAGCCCGTTGAAACTCTCGAGAGGTTGGATTCCAGAAGTATATTAAGCCACACGAAGAGGACGTTGAGGGGTCAGTGTGGAGGTTGAGAGGTTCCGCTAAAGACGCAATGGAATTCCCACTAAACCAGCTTGAAAACAGGAAATCATTTTACTAGGAAGGAGGGAGAGCCTAGGTATAAGCTGATCATGTAATACTGTTCATTTAGGGTAAAAGCTCTGGGCCATTATTGTACGACAACCAGGAGTAGTCCCTAAACACTTGGAAGATGCTTGTTCATCCTTAATTAGAGTATAATCGATGTTTGATCAATAAGCCTAAGATATTTCTGAACAAACTATTGCATAGAGGCTACCAAGTAATGCTAAACTTGTGGCTTAATCGAATGCTTTAGATCAATCTGGGATACTTGTACTGTCAGTCTATATAATATCATTTGAATAGCAGACGTACCTAGAAAGCCCCTATTATCCCTAGAAATGAAAGGAAACATACCAATGTACCACGTCTATGCGTATCGTAAAAAGAAAAAAGAACCATCTGCCATACACGAAGCTTGATAAAAAACTAGAGAACTGTTCGATGAACGCCAGGGTTACCTGGCCATCTCCGCCATTACCAGAATGCCAAGGTGTGCAGAGATAGTATGGTATTCAACAAAACCGATGCTATCTGTTTCTGCTAATACATTACCTTCTCTGACATGTATACTCTGATCACGATGGTACCGGCCGGTGTATAGCGGACGATTGATATGCTTAGACATAGTTCGACGCGCTTAACTCGCCTATGTACTTGTCTTGCGAGAATTGAACAACCCTATGTTGGCAGTACTGGCTCTCATCTGGTAAAGATTGCACAATTTGAAACTTCCAGCTGAGTTCACAGCGTCCGACACCCTGCGTTGACATCAGCGTTCAAAATAGCCAGGGAGATGAAATACATCAATAATCAAGTCAACTTATTCCATTTCACACTCCAATACTGCAGTTATGAATATGCTTGGATTTAGCAAAAACTTGGTAACTGTGCCTGAAAAGAAGCCAAGCATGTCAAACAGCAGCTTGGGTAATAACTCATGCACTTCCCCCATTCTAGATAAGAATCCCGTAGTTAGATATATGCCCAAAGCAGCTGAGTTCATACTCAGGTCTAACAAAACCTTGTCAGAACTAAAAAGCTCCTGCTCCCGTCTTATCGAGACCCTTATAGTTCGCTTGAACTAGTCGCAGGCGTACTGTATAATAGTGTCGTCTGCGTCGACATAAGCGTAATTAGAGTTAGTTCCTCAGTTATTCGAAAGCATTAGGATTTTTGTCTAGTTGAAAGAAGTACAACCATCCCTTCACTCTTCGAAACCATGTTCAACTGGAACTTTACCGGCCGCGGGATATCCGCTACTACCAGAATTCAAGCAGCCATTTTCTTTGACATTGCAAAAGCAACTGCGTTATTGTTTGGTCCGTTGTTAATGTGCGGATTGAACTACCAGCTGGTAAGGCTGGGTTGATCATGCTGGCTTTTCAGTCAGATCGGCAGCCTTTCACAATAGTGGCGAGCCTCTTGCGTATGGTGTCCAATGAAGTTGTGCTGATATTACACCGGCTCCCCAGTTGTTCTTGTCACGGGATTTGGGGGGGCAGTGTATTTTTTTCGTCCTTGATGGGCTTTCTTGTCCTGGTAATCAGCATCTAGGGGCAAAGGAAAGCCCAGACAGAGCCCAGCAAGGCGTCACAACGCGAGGCATCAGGTCGAGTAACAGTACAGGAGGACCGACGTTTGGGGACAAACAGTCTGCCGTAGCAGAAATATTACTTCCAGTCTAACTATACAATGACGTGTATGTGTACAAATTGCCCAAATTATGAACCCGTATGCATTCTGTGTTACCCTCTGGGTGGCTGATGCAAGAAAAGGGTGCAGTCTTGAAGAAAGTCGACAAGCGATGCAAAAGAAAAATGTTCAAGATGACGGTTCCGCAACAGCGCGCTTAGATCTGGAAAGCGCCGACAGCCATAGAGGAGAAGAGCAGGGCGCCGACAGCAAGGCCCAGGGTGCTGATGCCGGACTGAGGAGCAAATCCAGGCGCAGCGTTATCAGTGCTGGACGAGCTCGAAGAGGAGGCAGAGCTGGTAGCGTCGCTGTCCTTGTCGTCCTTGTCATCCTCATCATCCTTGTCCTTGTCGTCCTTCTTGTCATCGTCGCTATCGCCCGAGATAACGGTGGCTTGCGCGGTCGCAGGGACGTCGGCGTCCTTTGTCTTGGAAGCATTGGCCGTCTTGTTGCTGCAGAAAACATCCTGACGAAGGGCGCCCTTGTCCCAGAGGCACTCGGACAGGTCGACGGTGGTCTGGTCCAGAGCCACACAGTAGAGGCCGCAGTTGTCGTAGTAGCTGACGATCTTGGCATCGCCACAGCAATCCTTCATCATATCGATGTACTTGGAGCTGTAAGGCATGGCGCAGACGGCATCCTGGTTGGGCGTGTCGTAGAGGTTGGTGCACGCAGTGGAAGCGGTGGCGGCCGCCGAGGTCGTTACGGAGGACATTGTGAGAAGAGGTAGTCGTTGGATATCTGGGACGGTGTGTCGGAAAAGACTGGCTAGAAGAGACTCGGTGTAGAATCGGAGGAGAACGAGTGATGATGATGTACGGAGAGGGAATGCGCTGGAGCGAGGGGGGCGATGGCACGATTTTATTCAGGATTTGATCCGGCTGACGCGTGTATTTAGGGGTTAATCCGGGGACACGAATTTCTATGTCAACAAGGTACCAATTTTAGCAACGTGACTAATCCTCGTATAGACAGTGTGGTGACGCGCTAAGACAAGCCCGTGGTGACCAGGCAACTTGAACCATTGGTTACCTGGTTGTCAAGTGGAGAAGTGAGACCTGGGGTTGAACGATTAAGGGGTGACTAACGATGCAGGGATCGTGGGGGCCGGGTTTAACATGAAATAAGAGTATCAAGACGTAATTAAAGTAGAGCTTGCTTGGGTTTTCCTTATATCATATCTAGCTGACAATGAACTACGTACTTATTAAGGCTCCAAGTTAGAAAAGCTGGTAAGTAAAAAATGTCGAGTATGAACCTTTTGCTGTTCCCCGAAACACGGATCGCAGGCCCCGAAATGAAGATCGCCTATTCTAAACATGATGGTGGTCAAGTCAGGGGCACAGTCTCAAAAATATGCCTGTTGATACATTATACCTTAACGTCTCATGATATTCTCTGTATCTTCTGCTTAGCTATAAGCTGTTTTCTGTACTGGCATTCGAACCTTTCTCATGGGGCTTTGCACTTTGACTAGGGTCACTGACGGTTGTCGCAAACTTGGACCAATGACCAGCCCAGTCAAGATATGCAAGCCTTTACATCTAAGCTACAGAAAATCGCCGCGAATTTAGCTTGAGCGATGATATTCAACATAATACATCGGCTCCTTATTTTGCTCTGTTCCCAGCGCTGCGAATGTAAGGCTCGGTAGGGAAAACCTGGTTTTCTGCAGTCACCCCAGAATACAGCTCTGCCCATCGCCCCGCCAGAGCATCTGGAGTTTCCCAAACATTCTCGGGGTCTCTCAGCCACAATCGCAGGAGGTGTCGCCTTTATATGGAAGAACGCATCGGTCAGTGAGAGCCCAGTACAGCACAAGATCTCTTCAGCGGGTAACACTCACTGTTGGGTTTCAGAATCGGTAAAGGCATCGCGCGCATGGAACACCGCAAGGTTGTTGACATATTGCATATCACCTTTCTGGAAGTTGGTTGCAACGCAAAACTTCTCTCCAAGGAAATGGAGAGCGTCGAGGCCTTCGGCCTGAGCTTCCGTGATCGGCGGGATGTCATGGCTTCGTGGAAGTGCGCCGAATCCCACAAAGTATCGACGAGCGTACTGCAAGGCCACTCTCTCCGGAAGTGATCCCGTGGCGGGCTGATGATAGATGAGAGGCCGTGTACTAAACTTCTTACCCGTGTTTGTGAAACTGGAGACAGTCAGTCTATTTTGATCAAGTTGAGCCTGACCCATTCAAGGTAGTCAAGCCAACGAGCAACTAAAGTCTAAAGATACTCACACTTCAACATCCCAGTTCTTCGACAGAGTGTGTATCAAATCAGGGCGGGTTCGAGCAAGCTCATTGTAGACGCGCCATGTGCTCGCAAGCCTGCTGGCTCCGCCTTCCTGGGCAGTTTCCAGGCAAAACAGAGACACGATATCTCCGGTATCAGTGTGAAACACTTGCTTGTCTGTGGTGTAGGCTGGACTTCCAATTGCCCCCCTTTGTTGAGATGAGCTGAGATCCTTGACGTGAGTTAGGACAACGTCAGCGGGCTTGCCGTTGAACTTGTCATCCTGGCGGCCTCGCTGTGGAGCAATGTGGGAGGAGATTCCGACATAGATGATGATGTTGTCTTCTCGGCTGTATCTTTCCACATCAACGCCGCGGATAACGAAGAATCCGTGCCCTTTATGTAGCTCATCCGACAGACTGCGTAGTTGAGCATGGAGACGCGGCAACGGAAAGGTTTCCTGTGAGATGTGCCCAAGGGGGACGGAAAGACCTATGGCAGTGAGAAAAAGGAGACGTTCATCTTTGGGGACCTGAATGGGATTACCTTTGAAGTGCTTCAATGCTAGATCTATCTCATTAAGATCATCTTGGGACAGCACATGGGTCCAATCATAGGATTGGGCCACCGATTCACCCTCCCAGACCAAATCGCCGGCTAGTTGTGTGGGAAATCCTTCAGGCACCGCCGAGGGCAGATTGCCTGCTTGAACCCTACGCTGTTGGCGAGCTTGGTACTTCTGGTAGTCCGGTGGGTAAGAAATGTCCGGCTGCCCGGGGGGCGGCGGAGCTGAGGGGGCGATAGTTGCGGTGGTAGACATGTTGGTTTTGATGGATCTTGGAATACTCGATCTTTAAGAATGAAGACACTGTCGATCAAATACTGCTACGCGAAACAAGTCTTATCAGGTCATTATGTAGAGGGACTGCCGCTGGGGAAATATGCTGATCTGCAGGATGAGGTGATGCGACGTCTCGATTGCACCATAATCCTTTCACACCTTGAGATTCAAAGGCCCCGCACAAGAGTTGATTTAACCGAGGAAGACAATTATGTCCTCGAAGAAGTCGTCTATTGGAACAGAAAATAGTCATCTCAACTAATGGAGTCTTGGTGACCATTCTTATAGTGCTAACGTTTTGGGGCGGTTCCTGACGTAGCTGCAAATCTTAAAGTTCAAGCGTTAGCTAGGTTTCCTTGTTGAACTAAGCCGCCAATATCATTCTGATATGTATAAAACAGAGGCTATCAGAAATGTGAAAAGATAACCACTGGAGCAGTTGCATCAGGAGTTCCAGCGGCCCAGGTGCATTTTAAAGAAACTCAATATTTGGCGCCAGGCGAGCAATTAGATACACCTTTAAAGTTGAGTCGGAAGGCCTCTAAATAGGGAGTATACTGATAGGTTCGATGTCTTTAGGCTAAATGCATATTGAGTTGTCTAAGATCTCTCTACCTAGCTTAGTATAGAGTCATCTCAGGCTGTTTAATAATCTTGGACTAGTTCATATCTTAGAGCTGTAGTTAGATCGGTTTGTGAAATATCTTTGTTTATCTTAAGCTGTTCGTAACTTCGTACAATATCTCTTCCTGATAAGTGCGCTGCATTTGAGGTACAGTAAAAACAGGTGAGTCAAATATTGGGCAACTATAGATTTATCATGCTTATTGGCTTTGTCTCTTTTGTAACTGGATGCTAGTAGTACGACTGAGAGAACTGTCTATTATAACAATCCATTCGAGAAAGAAATGGGATTAAGCGTGAAATATATATACAACGCAAAGAACTGAATGAGTACAAAACACCTCTCAGCTACCTAATACTTGTCCTCCAAATATCGATTTACGACCCCGTAATCTTGCGATAACATCATTACTACTGCCTGAATACCTCCACTTTGGCCTTACCACGCAGTAGAGTCCAAGCCCAGAGAGAATCAAGCAGCAGAACAGTCCCAAAGCTAAACACAAGACTACCTCCAAAAACAAAACTGTGATAAGACCATGCATTGTCCACATCCAAATCCGCAACCTGACAGGCGATGGCCCAAGGCATTACATAGAGAAAATTGCTCGCGAGGCTCTGGTAGAGATACCATTTAGGTCGAGTCGCAAGCAGAATGGTAGCCAACTGGGTAGACATGGCATAAAAGACATAACACCAATCAAGGGTTCGCCACATGTAGGCAGTGACTCGTGCAACTTCAGGAGAACCACTCAGATAGGAAGCAAATGAGTATGCACCGAAAAACGTAAGAAAGATGGCCAAGGGAACCTCAACGACAAGTGCCAGAAACAGAGACCTCAGTGCAGGCTGAACAATGGCATACACCTCCTTCCGGCTTGCCTTGGGTTTTCGCGTAGTCACCCCAACACGCCTCCTCCAGTCTCCCCAGTTATGGCCAATGAATTGGAGCGAAGTTGCTTCGAGTGCCTGGACTGGAACCATAACTAAGCCCCAGCGAATGGTATTGAAGACGCCCCAAGCTGTTGCGTAAACTGACCCAAGAGCGACAATCGTTGTCACCAGCCAAAGATATAGTGCGTTTCTCACAGCAGATTCAGCAAAGAAGATAAGACCAGGCCGTAGTAGGATAGTGAGTGATCTGAGACTCGGGGACAGTCGGCGATTCGTGGTAGGTTCGAGGCGTGAACGTTTGAGAAGGGGCCAAGTGTTTGACCACAAGAAATAGACAAGTCCAACACAAGAAGCCACAAGATTGCATACGAGCTGGATCGTACCCTGCATATTGACAGTAGGCTTGAAGGAGCCGACATGAAAACGCGAGATGAGAAGAAAGTCCAGTATGATGTTGACAGCAAACTTGACAGTGCTGATCGCCAGCGGGATGTCGGGCTTATCAAGTGCCCGAGTTGCTGTTGCCACGGCTGTTTCTAATGCTCCGCTAAAGACGGTGAAGGAAGAGATCCGAATGTAGGTCAAGCTTGCGTCTCGGACTTCGGATGGGACAAAGCGTCTTGCAAACTCTGGGGCAGCGGCCAGGAACACAATGCTCAGGATGAAACCGACGACGGCCTGAAAGGCGATCAGGGTATGTGTTAACTGAAGGCGCTGTGCGAGACCCCTGGATGCTTTGTCTCCAATAATGACCCAGGCTGCCCTCGGGAGGCCCTCGTTGACGGCTTCGGAAGCGGTGCTCATGTATGTGTAGGCATCGGTTGTTACCACCATGGACGCGTCGATGTTTGCTACCCAGAGCTTGGATAGTGTACCGTAGAGTGCCGGCAGTATGAAAGACCCAATGTTGAACAGAAGTGATCCGTTGTATTGTGTTCGATGCAGCGCTAGTTTCGATCGAGTTGAACGTGTACGGGGCTCTTCGTCTCGCTCTCGACTCGTCCCTTCGGGGCTTTGTTCCATGGCGGAAGGTTCACTTGTGTTGTCAACAGGCTCCTGTAGATAGGAGTTTGGCCACAAGAGATGCTGAAATAAAGGAAATCGGATTCGCCCCCTTGGGAGTGTCCTACATATGACTTGAGCATGCCCCTCAATCTCATGGAGGGGGAAGTAGACGGCCTCCCGCATGAACTAGTGTAGTCAAAGTATATCCCGAACCTTTGAACAGTACAAACTCCATCCTCAACATGGGCGAGTTCATTGGGCTGCGTGGTAGACTTGGGTTATAACTATACGGCTGGACTATTGATAACCGATCCGGAGCATACGTGTAAGCGTCCTTACGGTAATAACGTTGTAGCGCCAATGAGCTGTTCTGCTCTAGTCACTCGACTGTTCCCACGAGTCGATCAGCCAATCACTATCCACTAATTATAAAGTTTCTCTAGCTCTCAAGTTCTTTGTCGATAAGACCTTGTTTCACTGGCTCACAGACCGCTCAACGTTTTCTATGTCTGACCCTCTGGAGGGTTTAGTGGCAGACGTTAGATGATATAAACTCACTCTGGTTTTCTTTAGACGTCAGAAAGCGCAACATGTCCACATGAATAGCAATTTTGTTTAATTGTTCTAAAATAATCCTAGAATCCTGAGCCTTGATGCGACTTCGACTCAGTTGATGTCTCTGACGCACATCAACGAATCAGTAGCCCACCAAGTTAGCTCTCTGCTAGGTTTGAAACGCTCCGAGACGGTCAAGAATCAAATTCCATCCCAATAGTGCGCTTGGTTGGGTACTTTGAGTCCGGGCTGGTCTCCAAAACAGCAACACTCAGCTCAGGCAGGCTGAACTTGAAGACACCGTCCTTGTCGGCCTCAAGCACCGTCTTTGTGCTGTTCACAATGTTGATTCCGGTATGGGGATCGTTGTAGGCAAACGGACTTTCCTCCTTGTTGGTCAAGAGAGTGAACTCTGCCTTGGTGCCTGCCTTGACGCCCTCGAACGACAGTGACACTGGGACGTCAGCACCCTTTGTTGTGTTGTAAGCGGCACCCTTCCAGATGAAAGTTCCCTTGTCCTTGTTCTGACCCGTGACGTAGAACAACGGATCGAATTCGGCTGAAGCAGGTAGTGTGTTGGTCATGGGGTGTCCTGCGAACATCTCCCAGACGTACCAGCTGGTGGAACGGGTAGTTAGGGCCGTATCCGCAGCAAACTGCACAATGGTGACAGCCCACTGCCAGCGGTTCATGTTGCGCAAGACGGGAGCATAGAAGATTCCGGGAATGCGGTCGGCGTTGCGCTCGTAGCCGATGAGAGACACAGCCTCGCCCACAGTGCCAATCCACCAAGGGAACGGCATCAGTTGGCCCTCCCACTTGGTTCCACCGTTAGGATGCGTAGCAGCCACTTCACCAATGATATGAGCAATATCGTTGTCGAAACGATCAAACTCGTCAACAAGGGCGTTGGGCTCGCGGTAAGGGTGGTAATCGCCGATTCCAGGAGCGGGGATGTCGAAACCATTATCCTCGGGCTGAGGGTCGTCGCTTGCACCGGAAGAGATGACGGTGATGTCGTCGTACTTAGCGGTGATGGCTTCCAAGAACATGGGGAACCGGTACTCTTTGTAGCTGTTCCATCCCAGAGGATATCCTGCAAGCCAATCCTCGTTTCCGATTTCGACGTAGTGAAGCTTGAATGGCTCAGGGTGGCCCAGTTCGGCACGACGCTTTCCCCATTTAGAGTCGGCAGGACCACGAATGAACTCGATTTGGTCGAGGGCGTCGTCAATGAACGGTTGAAGCTGGTCCTTTGGTGTCACAGCTCCGTCGAGAGAAAGGCCGGCGTAAACACCAACAACTACAAACATGGCCAGTTAGATTAAGGTCTCGTTCATCTGGGGACATTGTGCTGCTCTTACCAACTTCCAAGTTCATGTCCTCGGCCCACTCAAGGTACTCCATGATTCCGAGACCGTGTGTTTGTTGATAGCCCCAGACACCCTCGAAGCCCTTTCGGTATCGGAGCGGACCCAGGGTATCCTTCCAGTCCCACCAGGTCTGGTTGGTGTTACCCTCCAGCATATTTCCGCCAGGGAAGCGAAGCAGGCTCTTGCTTATGTATTAGTATATTGCTTCCAATGAAGTTGGACATCCTTAGTACTTACCGGGTGCAGTTCTGCCAAAGCCTCAGCAATGTCAACCCTCAGACCATTCTTGCGGTTTTTGTAAGTAGGGGGGAATAGGCTGATGAGGTTGAAGTCCAAAGATCCATCCTTGGCGCCCTAAACGCATGTTAGATTAGACTGAAATTACAAGTGCTCTTCTGTGGGATACATACCTTGGGGTCAAATGTGATGCCGAAAGTGTTGTTGCTGTTGGGAGCATCCTTCTCGGGAACGAGCTTGAACTCATGCTCGGTCCAGTCATCCGCGACAGACTTTGACTCAATATCAATCGAGCCAAAGACATCGTCGGTGAGGTCAGATTGCAATGACGCTGTGAACTTTCCCTCGTATGCGCCCTTGACCCAGAACGAGCCGGTGTAGGTCTGTTTCTTAACATCCATTCCCCAGTACCCATCGTTCTTAAGGCCAATAGTTTTCTGGGTAGCATTGCGAGTACCATTGCCTGCTTGGACATTCACAGACACTGGCAGGGCATCAGACAGCGGTTCTTCGAGACGGCTCAAAGACAGCTTGGCATTGTTGACTGAGTGCCAGCCGGTTAGAGAGACCGGAAATTTCTTGCTGTACTGGAAAGCCCGGTTGCGGATAAGCTCAGCATAGATACCGCCGTCTCCGGAATTGTTAATGTCCTGGAGGTAATTGTCAGTCAACTCTTGGTCTTGGGTCAACGGTAAGGGAGCTCACTTCATGGAGGAAGCCGTATTGATGCCCGCTTGTAGCGTTTCCACCTGAGCCTTTGACTTTGATGTCGACAGCCCCTACGTTGGCAATGCATGCCGCCACCGTGAGGATGGACTTGAGTGAGACCATGGTGAAGGTTCTCGAGGGTAATAGAAACACAACTTGGGTGGCCGTAATGGAAATGTGACTGATGGCATGCCTCTTGCTTTTATACCATTACGAGTATCTGAGACTTGGCATTCTCCAATACGTGATCCATCCCATTGTAGCCCAAAGAGGATGTGCTCCCACCCCATGCAAACGCAAAGGCAAGCGGCCCAATTGGCATCAAGTTGATCGTCTACTTAATACATCAAACTCAACGTCCGGCATCATTGCCCAGGCGGCGAAGTTAGCTAACCCGCGTTTCAGTGTAACTCTTATTGTTAGCGTCATGCGGGGTATAATTGAACGGGTTGAACGGGTGCACGTCATGATCAGAGCCCCCTGCCTCTGGAGATATTAGCTCATATGACGTTCATGATCGGTCGAGGAACAGCCGTGTCGACAATGGGGCAAGGTTGCATTGGGCTAGGATCTCAACTCGCGAGCTCGCTTTAGCAAATGGAAGGACCCAGAGTATCAGACCGGATTCGTGCGCTTCACATCAAAGTTGGAGTAGCCGGTTCGTGCGGAAGAGGGGGATGGGGGGGACCCCGGGTTAACATACCGGGTTAACATACTCGATCAGGTGGAGCCGTAATTAGGCCTGTCTATCAATCCCGTTTTTCAATGCAGGGGATTTCTCCGGCGGAGAGAGTTGCTTGGTCACTCCACAAATCATGAACGGCCGTCGATCGTTGAACGAACTAGGGTACAAGTGATGACGGAAACCATGGCAATAAACCACTCACGGGTCATATGGTCGGTCCGCGGAGTTGGCAGCTTATCCCCATCACTAGTTTTTAAGTCGCGTACCAAAAGTGAAGAAGCCTACAAAACGACTATACTGTGCTGGTAGAGAGCACGGCATTGTGTGTTTGGCAAGATTGATTCGCTCTGAATACACTATTGGGCTTTACGTACTATTGCCTCCCTGGGCCCTAATCATCCCCCTCTAGATGACCAGCTTTGTCCTTTGCGCGGAATTCTTGTGGCATCGCAATTGGCCGGTTCTTGGCAAATTTCACCGTTGACCAGACCGAAGGAGAGTCCTTGAACAAGAGCTCGATCTCCTCGAGGTTCCGTCCCATAGTCTCAGGGAAGAAGAAATAGACCGAAAGGGGAATGCATGCTGCAATAACAGCAAAAACAATGTAGTATTGCCACCCGATAGTGTTGATAGCCACAGGGGTGACCATGACCACGATAAAGTTCCTTTTTGTTCGTTAGCATTGCTTTCGCCCAAGGCTGTTCACGAGACTTACCATAGCCAATGATTGGCGGTTGAGATAGAGGACATTGCCATTCGAAGGCGAATAGGAGCAACCTCGGTACAGTAAAGGAAGTTGGCGCCAAGGAAGCCAATCGGAACCCAGGTGTTGTAGAGGTAGATGAAGCATCCAGCGGCAATCATGGCAGGCTTATTTTCGGGGCCAAAAGAAGTGGTGATTGCAAGCGCTACCATGCAAGCTGACATTCCGACACCACTGATCATGAAAACAGCCCGACGGCCGAAGCGATCAATCGTGAAGAAGGCCACAAAAGATGAGATGAACTTCCAAGTCAGTGCGCCTCCAGATAGAATACGCGACATCTCGCTGCTCATGCCCAAGTTGTTCTGGAACAGAACCGTGGCATAAACCGAGACCAAGTTGCTGCCGCTCATCTGCTGGTAGAATTGCAGGAGAATGCAGAGGCAGAACCGGTACAGGAGTTTGTCTTCGCCCATCTTGAGCATATCTCCCAAGCTGGCTCCTCCCTGGCTCGTCTCTTCGAGGGAGTGCTCGATTCCGGCAACCTCAGCCAGGACCTCCATTGAATCCACTGGGAGTCCTCGGAGTGCAGAAACAACATATCGGGCCTCGTCAGATCGGTTCTTGAGAACAAGCCACCGAGGACTTTCGGGGAGCGTGTAGACGAAGCCCATCAGAACGAGAGACAAAACGGTAGCAAGGGCGATCGGTGGCCTCCATGTGACCGGTCCATGCTTGAACTCGAAGAATGCGAGATCGATCCAGGACTCGAGTGTGAATCCCAGGCACATGAACAGGCCGGTGAGGACGACATGGCGACCACGGTTCTTTGCTGCAGATGTCTCACTCTGCCACACAGGGACGATGGAGCTGAGCTGGCCGATGCCGAGGCCGATGATGACTCTGCCGACGATGAATTGAGCCAGGCCGAAGGCGGAAGCCTCAAGGATTTCGCCTATTAATGTGCAGATTCCGGCAACGAAAATGACGTTGCGTCGTCCGAATCTGTCGCCCGTGTAAGAGCAGGAAAAAGAGCCGATGAGAGCACCGATGACAAAGGTTGCAACGACGAAGCCCTGAAGAGTTGACTTTTTGCTCTTCTCAGCACCCTCGCTGTTGACGGTGTCGATCTCGGGAAATGTCTTGACCCAATCTTCCTCGCTGAGCAGACCACCGATGCCGGCTTGGTTGTAACCGAATAAAACAAAAGAAGGGGCGACGACGAGAGCAAGTTGAAGGATGCTCAGCTTCTGGCCGCTGGCACCCAGATATGTTTTGGTACTCATACTGGTAGACTTGAGTCTTGGAGGACGATGACATGGAGGACGCACTTGGGAAAGGCTTATACGAAGAGTTTTATATCCGCTCTGCCTTCCCGTAGACTAAGACGTCAGTCCCTTGCGGAGCCCCATGGGAACGTTGAGGAATTTGAGGGCGGATGCCCCATTCTGTGGGGTCTAGCATCGAGTCATGAAACCATTCAACTGATGTCGAAGGCGATACTGAAAACCTGAGTACCGCGGCAGTTGGCGACGGCTCGCTGGCATCTCGAGACCTGTGCCCTGTCAGTTGCTCCAGCTGTGGGGATGCCGGACCCTTTATATCGGGAACTCGGCACGGTGGTTTTTCGGCGTTTTTGGATTTATGTGGGTAGATATCCTCACGATATGGGTCTTCAACCTGCTTTAGGCAGCTCCGCCATCTTTTCAATTATCAAATGGTCAGGGCATCGTAGTAAAAAAGAAACGTTGATAGGCCCAAACCATTGAGCCGCAAGTGTCAGATTACCTACTAGCGATTGAGAATTGGCATTAGTATTACCACATCGCTAAGAGTTATGAGCCAAGTGTTGCTCTGTAACCGTCATCAAGTTAGCTTGATCTCGTCACGAGATCTTACCTAATAGTTATGATGCCGCCGGTAGTCTTAAGGTCCGGCTCTATCTTGTCTACTCACTTGACTCTCTCGACGTTCCCTGCCGCATCACGCGGACGTGCACAACTAACAACAAGTGGGTAAGTGGGCAGTGGGTAACAAGCGATCACCTTATACAAGGGTAATGCATGCTGTAGTATTCCGGTCATCTTTTGACCCTCGTCAGACCCATACATTGAGTGCGCGACTTGTTTATACCACGTGGGAGCAAGAGATTTTGCTTCTCTTGTCACCGAGGTTTCATAGAATGCAGGCTCACCGCCCTCTTTTATCAGAACCGTATGATACGTGCATGGCGATAAGCTACGAGGGAGTATTTCTTGTTTATTTTTGTTCTGCATCTCTTGCATACCAGGAACTGAGCTCACGGGTCACGGCTCCTAGATATTGCATGTTCGTTCTAAAGTCAACACAAGTTTGTTACCAGTAAATAAAGAGGGGAGCGAGAATATCACTGATAAGGTCAAGGTTTAGCATAAAGGAAACAGTTTTTATACAGAGCTAGACTAAAAGGATACCATCTGGTAATGTATGCAGAACGATACTAGGTATTTTGTGTCGCTGCAAGGAGTCACGTGTTTCCCTGTAAAATATCCGCACTGCTGGACTTGGTATCTTCACCTCACACCATGGTGGATTAATCAGCGTCGCGTTTTACAAAGATTCAAATACTGGGGTAACTATCAGTTCTTATATAGAAGGCAAAAAGAGTAATAAATGCATCATATCTCGGCAGAGTAACCTTGCAGAGATTACAGAAATTAACAATCATGGCAAATTAGGGTTTCCTAAGTTTATCAAAATCAATACTACAGCCATATCGCAAATGTCTAGGGTGAGTGTCGTGAAAGGCCCTTACTTTAGTTACAATACCTGTTGAGGTAAGCTCAGACGGGCGTTTCTTACAACGTGAACTCATACCTTCGTCATTCAGCCACTCATGAGTGTCATCAATTTGTCATCTTCTGTATACGTGAAGCTTAACACCGAACTATCCTTCTCATCGCCCTGGACCAAGCTCCTTTGCCAGGGCATGATCTTACACCGTGCAGCTTACTCAGGTTTATAAGCAAGCGAAGGAAGGGTCCACTTTCCAAAAGGAGAAGAGTTTAATACCTCCAAAGGAGAATACGGAGTTCAAAGCATATCAAACCCAAGTATAAGTTAAAGAGATAAACAGGCGTCTTGTATGGTTTCTTTCGCTTCAATTCATTGTACAGTTACGTTGAGATTAAATTCATCTTAAACATGCACGCAATTCATTTTGCTTTGGCCGCTTTGTTGACAACTGCTGCCCAAGCAGCAACTGGCTTCGACAGCTGGGAACACGGCCGCGTTGCTCTGGAGGATGTCAGTATACACTTCCGATATGCCGGCTCAGGTCCACCTCTTCTTCTTGTTCATGGAAATCCCCAGAATAGCCTAACATGGCAATTCGTCGGCCCAATTCTCGCCCGAAATTACACAGTCATCGCACCCGACAACCGTGGCGCAGGAGACTCAAGCATCCCACATGACGGAAACTACAGTTCATCTGCCTCAGCAGCCGACCTCAAGGGCGTGTTGGACTCCTTGAATGTGTCATCAGCGTACGTGTTTGCACACGACAAAGGAGTCGGCATAGCGACAGCACTTGCGATCCAGCATCCTGATATGGTCAAGAAGTTGGCCTTGGCTGAATACCCTCTGCCGGGCTTCGGATACGAACAAGCCGCGACACCGGCTCCATATTGGGATCTTTACCAAAACTGGCAACTCGCCTTTTTCCAAGTTCCCGATCTGGCCGAGTTCCTGATGTCTGGCAAGGAAAAGCAGTTCTTACAATGGTATTTCTACCATAGTAGTTACTCTGGACCAGCGAGCTTCAGTGAGGATACGGTCAATAGGTATACCAGCAGCATATCAAAGCCGGGATTCCTGAGAGCGATGCTAGGGCCTTTTTCGAGTGCGACAGTTTACGAAGACTCAAAGTTTTTCAAAAGATCTTTAAATGGGAGCCCTTTGGACATACCACTACTGGGAATGGGCGGTGAGGCGAGCTTGGGGATTGAATCTGCTCTACGCCAAAGTTACAAACCGATCTCTTCTGATTTACAGACCGACATCGTTCCCAAAGCGGGCCATTGGATAGGTGAGTTTCTCTTCAAGATCAACTCGTACAATACTCACATCAAGTTAGCCGACGAGAACCCCAGATGGGTCGCAAACCGTGTATCGAGATTCTTTTCAAACGACACATCAGCATTGCCAGACATCGATCTTTCGTACTTGAATGATTTGGTGACGCTTGACGTCGGGTACTTTGGTACAAGAAGAAACTTTGCTCTCGGAAGTCAGTAAGCTGGCAGGTGGAATAGAATAAAATAGTAGTTTGGTCGTTTGCATTTGTCGTTGATCCGAGCGATGCATCTGAAAGAGGATGCGGAGGGATACTTTTTGAAACCGCTATTATTCTCTAAAAGCTACTTGTTTTTTATAGTATCAATAATTATATCCTGGCTCAAACAACCTTGTATCTCGACCCTACTTATCAAGTTGATATAGAGCAAATCGACTATCTGCTATATAAGCCATCGGAATCAGTACCGTCATGTGCTTTTACTGTTTAAATTTATAAGCTACATGTAAACTCGAGGCTTTCTAGACCTCAAGCCTCGCCCGATTCCGGAGGTGATACACACTGTTTCCATAACAAAGCTTTGGGTATAAGCTTAGTAGATGGATGTTTGTTCTTAAACAAAACTCGTATGGTCAACGTGAACTCTTTGAAACATAGCGAAGATAAATTGGTATTCCTCCTCCCAGCCATGGGGTAGGCTGCGAATCGATCTTACAGACTGGCTTAACACGTTTACTTGAGTACAACGAGAAGATAGCTACAACACAACTCAAACAAGCTGCTTAGACTCCACCTGCTCCCTAGGCTGCGATTCAGACGTTTCGGGGTGGTCTCCAAAGTGGATTTGTTTCTCAACCGCCGCAACCGTTTTCTCGTTAAGCTTGTCGTCCTCGAAAACTATGAAGCAAAAGTTAGAACAAGGCTTAAAGATAGGCAGTTGTTACACGACTTACGAAATGCGAGTTCTTTCAGAGTACGGCCGCTTGTTTCTGGGTACAGAGTAAAGACGACGCAAAACTCAAAGAAGATCCAAGCACAGTAGATTGCGAGATACCGCCACTTGATTGCGTTGAGAGCAATGGAATTGACGTTTGTACTAAAGAACCCAGCGCACTTGCCAAAAAATTGCTGAATACCGATTCCGCGACTTCGTTGGGCATATGGCCAAAGTTCGACAAGGTAGGCTGGGATACCATGTTAGACACTTCCGCATGTGTAAGCTCAATTTTGTGGTGTCAACTTACTGTAAGTCAAAGCGTTATTGCCAATATTGTAAGTAGGGCTGTAAGCAAAATAGAAGAAGAGAGCAGCGATGCCGGCAGAGCGGTTCTTGACGCCTGCCGACTCTGCGACCTGCAACCTCTGCAGTGAGACTGTAATTGCGATAAAGGCAAGCAACATTAAACTTGCCGAGAGCATATACATGTTACGTCGCTTGAAACGGGTGACAACGAGAGCAATAATGGTGCCGTTTATCAAACCCCAGCACGCGTTGGCAAGATTGATTCGAGTCTTGGCGTACTCGGTTGTATAGCCCATCATCTGGAACAGGACGCCGGAATAGTAGCTGATCAAGGTATTGCCGGACAACTGGGTGAAAAGACCGATGAAGATGGTGACTAGCAGGCGGCGACGCATGCCAGGAGCACGGAAAAGTTCAAGCCAGGACTGTTTGGAGACCTCCATTTCTGTCCGAATGGTCTCGCGAATTTGGACAATCTCGGCTTTGACAAGATGGGAATCTGCGTCACCTTCGGCATGATACTTGATGAGAATGGCAGCAGCTTCTTCAGACCTATCTTTGGAGACAAGGAAACGTGGAGACTCGGGGAGTAGGCTATAAGCTTTGTGTCAATAACGAGACGAGATGCGATACCAAGGATGTACACATACAATACTGTGGCAATCTGGAGTAAGGAAGGACAGATCTGAAGCAGAGAAGGAAGACGCCATGACCAGTTGTTCGGAATTGACGTGGTGCCAAGAGCAATCGCCGATGCGAGGATCTGACCGATAAAATATGAGGAGTTGAAAAGCGAGGTCATAACAGCACGCTCCTTTGGATAAGCCAACTCTCCGATCAGAGCCGATCCCGATATGATGCAAAAAAGGATACCGCAACCGAGAATTATGCGTGCAATGATATACATGGCAACTGTGACAGATCAAATAAGCGGCTGGTTCAACGTATATCTTGCACAGCTGTGCTGTGGCTCTTACCGTGTTGAGCAAAACCTTGTATAAGAGCACCAAAAACCATGATCGAAGAGCCCAACATGATGGACCATCGCCGTCCATAGCGTTGAGCGAACCAAGGTGCAACTGGAACCATAAAGATTGAACCCAGTTGATAAGAGGAATTCACAAAGCCGAGCAGGCCCGGCTCTATTTTGAAGTCGCCTTCATCGTTCTTTCGCCCGTTGCCCAAGTCTGAAAAGGCTGTCAGTATCTTGATATCCCTACAGACGGGAAATATGTACATTCATGGAATTTAGGAGAGAATTGAAGGGTATTGATCAGCTGGCTGTCAAAGCCACTGGTCATTTCAACACCCATGCAGCAGAGGAAGAGCCATAGATACATGAGGCGAAGGTTGCGCTTCTTGTACCATGGCGTCTTGTCCTCGTCAACGAGGCGAGTGACGATAGGGTCGGCCGCCGTACCCACGTTCACCATTTTGACTATGGGCACGTGGAAGTTCTCCTTTTGTTTGTAATGGGTGAGCTGGGTCTCTCTAAAGACAATAAGGAGTAATAACACGGACCAAGCGACCGGTTTGGGGACTCTTGGATATTCAAGCTCAATTTCCGGAGCGGCTCCTTGAGGTTTTTCTAGTCTTTCACTGAAGCTGATTAAAGTCTCAAAGGTGCCTCAAAGCGGATGCAGTCCCGTTATATCCGCAGATACCTCGAGTTGACTGGGTTGCATCGCCTACCCTGACGCTTGGCAGCTGAGACGACGTCCACAACAGGACACCACATATAGTAATAACCAGCAGGGAAAGGTCATGGTTAAACCTGTATAATGAGCTAATTCGTGGGCTTTGCGCAAGGATCAGTTGCGGGGAAGAGTTTCATGCAGAGCTAAAAGGGATCAGCGGAGGTAAGATTCGGCCAAACTGCCGGTTGAACGGACCGGCTGATATTGAAGGGGGCGCAGCGTAAGCCGGTATAATGCAAAAAACTTCCCATTGGCTGAGTTTACCTTCATAGCCTAATATGGCATATGTCGTGTAACGTTGAATTTCCTGGGCACGTATGGGATACGCGCATCTCAGGATATAGGATAGGTGTGGGGGTGAAGAAACGCGGCGCCCGACTGGCTATGTTTCCCTTCACCCACATGATAGGTTGCCAATGGGCAAGGATATAACCCAAAGTCGGGGTCTTTGGAGAAATTGAGGATCGATAAATGCAACCCGCGACCTCGAGTCAAAGAGGAAATCGCCGGGGCATTGAGTTAACGGTACATTGCATTTGTTTCGCCCAACCCCTAGTCAAGGAGTAGCCTTGTGTATGGATCAAACGGAGTCGATCATTTCTGAGCCTCTCAAGAACAAGCATAAGAAGAGCAACAATTAAATGTGATGCCTGAGGAAGTGACCTGTTTTCTTGTTGATGGACCAGTCTTGAAAGCATGTCGCGGAGCGGATAGATACGTATATGTAGCTTGTCTAGATTAGAGAGATAGACTCATATAGTTTACTTTTGATTTATACACAAGGAAGGCAGCTTTGGAGGGCTCCCGTTGCTTTACCCGTCTCTTTACCCGTCTTAGGTGGTTTCTAGTGACTTCTCGTTTGCTAAAAGTCTTACCGCGAAAGCGGCAGTGAAGAAGCACAAAGTCCTCCACCAAAACTCGCAGCATCCGGCGGCTGCCAGTTCTGGAATTCCCCTGTAGATCACGTTCTCCTTCTCCTGCTTCTTGGTCTCGGCCACCTCATTGTGGCGAGCTTGGAGGTGCGCCCAGACGTGTGTGTAAGTCGTGTACTGCTCTCTCTCAAAGGCAAGGTGCTTCCACAATATGCATCCAGATATCATTCACATCTCCTCGATCTCTGTGGCATGATCAGTATACCCGAATACTATGTAAGGATTACAATGAGAAATGTCTAAGAGCAGGACTCAAGAGTAAGAAAGATATTACATACCAAAGTCAGCAAAGGTAACGAGCCAGGACTTTAGGCTAGAAGGGCCAGGAGTTAGGTTTAGCTCTCCCAAAGGGAAGAGTAACCACATGGGCACAAACTTATGCTCAAACTACCTTCCTATTAGGCCACAGCATCAGAAAGTGTGTGCCTCAGTCCAAGTAATGGCAGGCCATGCTCCGTGATCGTGGCAATTGGTCAAAGTTTTCATCGTCCGTCTTCCAGTGATACTTGCTGACCTTGCAATCAATCGACATTCCCCTTTTCCGCTGTGATTCTTATCACTCGGAACCTAACTCCCGAGTATCTGTACTACGAGTACCTGTATTGAGCCCTTTTTCCTTGTCCGACTCTCTAACCATTCGCAACGGCGCCGACTCCCCTCGCCGACATCACCATCACCGCTCCCGGCGCCGAGCAAGAACTCGTGGCCGTCGTGTGCCTTTCTGCAAAGCTAGAGTAACTTGTGCCCATGTGACAACTCTTCCCTCTGGAAGGTTTTATTATAATCTGATATGATCCACATCCTAGACCTGGTGTTTCTTAGAACTTGGTTCCTCTTTCGCATGCCAGACCAGTCTCTAGATACTTCACATAATTTGGCTTAGTTAAGTTAAATCCAGTTCTCCTTACAAGACTTGCTACATGGGAAAGTTATTATTGAAGCAGTATTAGATAACTCACATATGGGACATTTCTTCTGGCACGTGGAGATCATGGGCTTTCCAAGCCGTTGTACGTCAAGACTTTTATAGACGGCATTGTATCATCTAAACAAATAAGAACCCTTGGGCTTATTGCTGAGTTGTTCTCATCGTTGAAGATGCATCATTGGTACGATGTTATTGAGTGAGTGATCTAATGCCCATTGCAATGCAACAAGCCGTAGCACGGCATTGAACATCACCTCAGAATGACTCTTGCGCTGGCCTCAAATCCAGCTCATGAACCCACAGAGAGCTTGGCTGTTGAGATAGCCACAAGTAGGTTTGTCCAACATCTTCTGCTCTCATCTTCTTCCCCGTTCTGGTATCCTCATTATCTTCGTCGATAATTCCCCCATTGGCAATGGCATGTACACATTGCACGCCGAACTTACTATGCTCCTTTGCGATTGCCTGGGCCACCATTCTTGCGGATGCACGAGTTGCACCGTAAGCCGCGAACCCTGTATTCGCTCGCATGGCACCTAGTGTACCGGTAAAGATGATGGTTCCCTTCTTCTCGCCTCTGGTATCGGAGAGAAGAGTCTGTCCACCATTCTGGGCATACATGAGTTTGAGGGCTTCTTGAGCAAAGACAACAGCGCCAGTAGTGTAGGTTTGCATGCTCTCGTTGAATGCCTCGGCCGTTTCTTCGAGAAAAGGCTTCTTGCTGCTGTGTTTGACGTGGTAGATTGCCAGCTTGAGCTTGAGATCTTTGAAGTCTGGGTGGCCTGCAATGTCCTGGAATGCTTGGCTAAGGTTGTGTGGCTGGGTATCTGTGGGAAACGAATGAAGGATCCCATTTGTCTCTTGACGGAGTGAGTCACAAAGAGTGCTCAGCTTATCGGGGCTTCGAGCCAGCAGGGCCACGGCGAGATTGCCTTGCTCTGCACGAGCTAGGACTCGCGCAATGCCCGCGCCCGACGTAGGACCGACGCCAATGATGATCGCTAGACCTGAGGGAGCCATTATAACTCAGAGGATACAAAGTTGATGCTTGGTTTGTTTGTTCACGAGTAGTTTGATAAGAGCTGACCTTACGGCGTCGTGTGTGTTATAAATTCGTGGGGCGGGGGTTTCCGTCATGGACGTCATTGAGTTATCTACCCTCCACAACCAGTGTGCCCGCCTACAGGTCTCATGGATGACAAATAAGTTGTTACTTTGCCACTTCCCCCGCGCATTCCGCTAAGCTTCCCAGGACAAGGATTAGGTACAACTTACAAGACGCAATGCGGGTGAAGGCAAACATAGTCGGTCAAGCATTGGATACTCATCTAAGCCCACCTAAAACCCAAGGCGAAACTCCGTCCATTATACTGAGAGGTTAGGCTGACCTTAGGATAAGTATCCACCCTTCATCACAAGATGCTCACTGAGTTAAATAGGAGTTTGATAAAGCTGGAAGTTATGGGTGCCGGCTGCGTTTAGTAAGTTGATCTTGACCCGCATGGGGACAAGTGCCGGCACAAATACTAACACAAAGCTCGCTGATCATCACACAAGGTTTGTGTTATTGTCGACTAAAAAATACACAAGACAAGAAGGAGGACTTTAACAATTCTATATCTGCTTAGTTAACCAAATGTTATCTCTATTTAACTTGGTTCTGCGTCCCATTTTAACACATAAAAGTAAATAGTTAACTTCATATCCTACAAAGAAGTCAAACAAATACGGCGTAATATTTATACAAGTTATTTGGCCCAATAGTAATTAGAGAGCAATTTTGACTGGAGTTGCATCGACAGAGCTCTCGGCTTCCTTCTTCAAGGCTGCATTAAACGTATCCCAATTCACATTGGGCCCATTCTGCTTAGCCCATGAGCCCAGTAGCGCGGGTAATACACCAGAAAAGTCCTCTCTCTGGATGAAGGTGGTGCTTCCGGGATTCTTCTCACTTGGCGAGAAGAAGAAGTAATGTTTCCCACTAAGGAGTAAAGGAATTGTCCCTTCCCAGACAAAAACCTCAGGGGTGTTTTCCTGGACAAGTTAGTAAATGGTATCTAGACCATGTTGTGTAAGAAGTCACAAACATACAATGACGCGCGGATGAAACACCATGCCGTGCATAGACACTCTAAGTTTATCCCCTGCGCTGGGTTCTCGTTTTATGTCCGAGTCAACTGGCCGGACATTCCATCCTTGTTGCCACTGTTGGTAACGGGTAAAGTCGAGAAACTAGTTATATTTGGCGGTCAGAGCTTTTCATGGCAGATTTTTAAAGAATGTACTTACCAATGAGCGAACAATGGTCGGAGATGCCTTGATCTCTATACTCGCTGTCATCAAGGTAGTTGAACCCATTTTCTGATATTTTGGGAGGCGTTGATAAAACACACAATGTGCGCGCTTGCTGACTGAGTAAAGCGATAAAATTGGAATATCAATGAGATCAATGAGTCTAATGATGTGGATTGGTTGTATTTGGATATTTTCTTAGGAAATGTTTAGCCAACAAAGTTCCTTTTTATCGACATCCAAAGGCGAGGCTGGCAGCGAAAACAACGCGAGGGGAATCCGTGACGCTCGGTTACCCTATATCGCCCATTCCTTCGCGCGCGTTTCGGTCAACTCTCGGCCCCGGCTTTCGATCTCCACAAGCAGAATAAAAGGACGAGCCACGCTGCTAAAAATGGGCAATTATTCAGAACAACACAACTTTCACAGACTTCAAACTCCATTTATCTCTTTACCCCTTTCTGCAACCAAAAACTCACGCAATGACATCCAAAACTGTGGCATTCCTGGGCGCTAGCACTGGCGTCGGTCTCGCAGCTCTCAAGAATACCCTTGATGCAGGCCACCGATGCATCGCCCTCTGCCGAACACCATCCAAACTCGCAGATATTCTACCCTTGGAATCCAATCCAAATCTGAAAATCATCCAAGGCAACGCTCACGATGTGGACGCTGTATCTCAGTGCCTTAAACAAGAGTCTGGCGCACTCGTCGACGAGATTGTCTCCACCATCGGCGGCAAGCCAATTCTCCACAAGTTGACCGTCGACGACCCGGAAGTCTGCAGAAAGGGCATGTCCGTTCTGCTAGAGTCTCTTGCCCAACTTCGACTACAGGGCTCTACAGGAAGACCCCTGATTGTGGTCTGCAGCACAACCGGCATGTCACGCTTCGGTCGCGACGTTCCCCTTCTTATGGCTCCCCTTTATTACATCATGCTGAGGGTGCCCCATGAAGACAAGACCATCATGGAGGACACGCTGGTAGGCAGTGGCGAGGACTTTTCCATTGTACGGGCAAGTTTACTGGTTGATGGCGAAAGTGAACAGACGATCCGGGTGGGTGTTGAGGATCCGAAGACAGGACGAGAGTCTGATGCTATCGGATACACGATCTCAAGGGAGGATGTTGGGAAGTGGATTGCGGGTAATCTCATTTTAGAGAGGAACCCCAAATACGTCAACAAGATCGCAACTGTTACGTACTGAGGAGGGTTGGATGCTGGGAGTGTCGTTACCCTATTGAGAGTGGAAAATACCCCGTTCACGAAACAAGTGTGATAATAGGAATGTATAATTTACATAGTCAAATCGATAGATGTTAAGCAAAGTGAATCTTGTTGCCCATGAAGGTATTGTGAGCGATTGAACTAGACTGAATGCGGCTAAAAAACCACCCAAGCGCTTATCTCCGGCGGAGCCCAGAGATTCCATCTCTCTAACAACAAGCACCTAGTGATACTTGGACTACCACATACGAAAGCTTTATGCTTAGTTTTGACTGGATAAAGACTCTCTTTGACTAGTATAAATGATTAAAGACATATGATAGCGATTGGTGCTAAGTTCTTGTAGTCTGAACACCTTTTGAAGCCGAGAAGATAAGAGGCATAGATTAAGTAAAGGTCACTGGTGATAGCGTAAGCTAGCAAGGAAGAAGAAGCGTTTGATGATGAGCAAGACAAATGTTGCATTACAAACCCCAGCGATGAATCACAAATGCAACAGCGTCAGTCCCAACCCGTCAAGCCAAGAACCAAAAGGCATCGGACCCTGTCAGCCCATCGCGCAAATCTCGGACTTCACTCTAGTCGAGCAGACCGCTCCATCATGTCGTCGGAGCCGCCCGCTCGGGACGAGTTCGCGTCTGGCTCGGCCTCGGTGCCCGAAAATAACGCGAGCTCGGCCATCCCCACCAGGCCTTCCAAGGTCCGCAGCTGCGTGGTCTGCCGTAACCGCAAAGTGCGCTGCGACAAGCTCTCGCCTTGTTCAAACTGTCGCCGGGCGAACATCCCCTGTGTTGTTCCCTCTAATGACCGTCCCCCAAGGTGGGCGCGTCGTCTCGGGCGCATCGCCAACAATGCGGATCCCTCGGCTGGAGATCCTTCCCGCGGCAGTGGTGCCAATCAGGGAAATGGACAGATGATGGAGAGGGTACGAAACCTGGAGAACTTGGTAAAAGAGCTGAGGGGGCAGCTTGAGCAGGCAACCCTCGCAGCGAGCTCCAACGGAGGCAGTTCTGTCGACGGAAACTCTCCTCCAGAGACAAGACCCGATGGAGTTAGCCCTTCTTCAACGTCAACTGCTTCGGACGTGCAGAAGCATTTTGGGAGACTAGTCCTACAAGATGCAAACCACAGTCGATATGTGGCCAGCGGCTTCTGGTCTCGCATCAGCGACGAGGTATGTAGACTGCTCTCTTGCTCTCTGAACCAGACAGCTGACCGCACCCGGACATAGCTGGACGGACTGAAGACGGATGCTCGTTGGTTTGGAGGTGATGGGCATGATGAATCTTCAGATGATGAGGATATCTCCTCAACTGCCCCTTCCACCAGGGAGCTTGAGCGGCCACCTTCAGAGCGACACGCGTTCTTGTTTCGACAAAATCTGACGGCCCCAATACCTGATATCCGTGACTTGCGTCCACTCCCGTCTCAGGTTCCCTTTCTGCTCGACATATTTTCTGACAGCGTCAATATTCTCGGTTACATTGTACACATGCCGAGCATCAGGAAGATGGTCCGCCCAACCCGTGGCTCACCCACGAGCCTCAGTGCGGCCAACGAGGCGTTGATGTTCTCCATCTACTACGCGGCCGTAACGTCCATGGAGGACGACGATGTGGTGACCAACTTTGGGTCTACCAAAGCAGAACTGAACCTCAAGTTCCGCCTCGGCCTGGAGCATGCCCTAGCTGCAGCAGACTTCCTCAGCGACCCCAACCTGGTACTTGTTCAATCCTTTATCATTTTCCTTTTGCTTGTACGCCGCCACGACAGTCCAAGATATGTGTGGATGATGACGGGGCTACTCATACGAATGGCCCATGCCATTGGTCTCCATCGAGATGGATCGCGGTTTGAGCATCTTTCTCCCTTCGAAGTAGAGCAGCGACGACGAGCCTGGTGGATGGTGCTTGTCATTGACGTTCGTGCCTCTGAAGATCAAGGAACAGAGTTCACCATCACCAGCGATAGCTTCGACACGAAAGTGCCTCTAAATATCAACGAGGCAGATCTTGAGCCCAGTACGAAAGAAACGCCGCCGCAGCGCCAGGGCGTAACAGACATGTCTTTCGCGCTTGCCATGTTTGAGATATCCGATGCCTCAAAGCAAATGATGGCTTCAACCATCCGCGGGGATGGTCCAAACCTCGAAGAGCAGGTTGGCTTACTCAACAACCTCCGTGTCAAGCTTGAGCAGGGCTACTTCCAATACTTGGCCGATTCAAAGGACATCATGTATTGGGTCGGTATTACGTGTACACGCTTGGTCTTAGCCAAGTTGACTCTACTGATTTACCTTCCTGCTCTATTTGCATCGCCGAATGATCGTTTCTCCGACAATGTGAGAGATAAGCTGCTGGTTGCGGCTATAGAAACTGCAGAATACAACCACGCTCTCAATGCGGAGCAAGATTGTCGCCAATGGCGCTGGGTCTACCAAACCTACACCCACTGGTACGCCATAGTATACCTTTTGGTCGAGATATGTCGTCGTCAATGGTCACCGATGACTGAAAGAGCATGGATCGCTCTGCAGAGTCCCTGGTTGATTCCGTCGCAACACAATCTGTCCGCGAACTTGCGAGTTTGGATCCCGTTGCGGAGGTTGATGGCCAAGGCGAGAAAACACCGAGAGACGGAGCTTGCACGAATACGAGGCAACGCATCAGCCATCGAGTTCCTAGAGGCAAACGATCAGAGAGTTCCTGTGCCGACTAGTTCGGGGCATTTTCCCGGCGGAGAGAGTGCGCAGCGGTTTGTCGAGCATTGGCGTGGCCTCGTTACTACATCACAAGATTCCACTCGACAGTATCAAGCTCCTCAAGTCGACCAACCTAATACTTTGCAGTTCACATCTACCACCCAGGACAAAAACTTTGATTCCGCCTACCAGGAAATCTATCAGCATGCATCGTCTCAAATGGAAGAACCCACGGCTCAGACCAGCGGGCCACAAGCGGCTCTATCAGATATGTGTTTAGACCCAGCCCTGGCCTTGACAGGAGTTTTCTCGGAGTGGCCTAGCGAGACTGCGACAGGCATGGACTTCTCTCCCTGGCTAGACATAGACCCTGACCAGACTGCTAATGCTGTTACTGACATGGACATTAACATGGACGTCGAGGGGGACGTCGACTGGAATTCATGGCTACAATCTGCTGCAGGCATGGATCTAAATGCCGCTCAAATGTAGCGTAGGATACAAAACAAAGGGTTTTTCTTGGGTCTTTGATGCCGTTACTTTCAGGTTGTGTTTGGTTTATGTTCCTTGAGGTTTTTGCATACGCATACCCTACATGACCATGTGGGAGGATTTGTGTTTACTTGAACAATGAGCCTATCTTAGTGGCTGTAAGGATATATATCAGCAACTGCCTTTCCATAATCACATATAATGTATTTTCGATGGCGATAAGCTACTATTAGAAGTGACCAGGCCGGGATATAGATGAATGTGTATTCCATTATGTGTAGTTGGGGGATATGAATTGATATGGCAAGCAGTCGTGGTGCATTAGGGTAGACAACTCAAGCGCGGCGTCGTCAGATAGACTCCGATGCGATGCACTAGCAAGATCTGTGACACGATGCCTCAAAGTTCTAGCGTCGATAATATTACAGTATCATCGATTTGCGATCTGCCCATGCCTCTTAACGTTAGGGTAGAAATTTAAGCAGCATGGGATCTCTGTTAGTAGCGTTATTTTTGGTGATCGGGCTCCGTCGGTGAGTCAATGACGTCGGCGGACCGAGTCAAGCCCGTCATGACTTGAGGCCCAAGCTGTGGTATCCTAACCAACGCTAGCGTAGCATTAGCTATATATCACGATCCTGTGGCTACTAAACGTGATTCCGCAATTTCCTCTTTCCATATCGAGCAGAGTGCTTTCCATGTCCGCGGATCCCTTCAATACCGATTTAGAGCACGACAGCGCTGCCCTCATGGCTCAGAACGGAACCTCGACTAAAGATGGTCGAAAGCGGGTCCTCATCGTCGGGGCTGGTGCTGCTGGGTAAGTCTAGAATCACCTCATGGAGCATATCCCAGCTTCAATGTGATATATCAGCTGACCCAGTATTCATATAGCATGTCAACCGCTCACCACTTGGCTGAGCACCCAGACAAGTTCGACGTCACCATCATAGATGCAGTCGATTACTGTGGCGGGCAAGCCTTTTCTATCCCAATTGACAAGGAACGACACGGTGCTTCGTGGTGCAACCAAGGCGTCCAGGGCGGCTCCTACATCTTCCACCATACCGTCACCATGTTTGCGCGCCAGGGCTACCGCGCCGACCCGTGCAACTTGCATGTTTCTTTCGGCAAAGACGATGTTTTCTGGTCCAACGTGTTCCCCACGGAGCTCCTTGCCCGTCACGCCAAAGAGGTTCGCCGTCTGACAACCATGCTCAAAGTCATGCGCTGGTTCGAGGTGTTTTTCGCGCTTTTGCCCCTGAAGCTTGTCTTCAAGTTGTTCATGTTTTCCGAAGAGTTTACCAACACCATTGCATTGCCCATGACGGCTTTGTTTCTTGGCACGGGAAATGCTACTCCCGAGGTTCCGGCTATGATGTTTGAGAGGCTGTGTACATCCCCGACGTACGGCATGTGGTATCCGGCCGATAAGAGCTCGGTTGTGAGCAACAAACCGCCAATGATTGTGTTTCCCAAGTTTTCCGAGTTCTACGATTCATGGAAAGAGGATCTCATCTCGCGAGGTGTGACAGTCCGTCTGTCCACGGAGCTGACCGAGGTCGTTCAGAGGAACAAGCATGGCGTGATTGTCAAAATCAAGCCACGCACCCCAATGCCCGATCATCATAACCCAGCTGGCGGAGATCCGGATGTACCCGTGGCCGAGGAGACATACGACGAGCTCGTGCTATGCTGTCTTGCCGACACTGCCAAGAGACTCCTCGGGAAGACAGCAAGCTGGAAGGAGAAGCGAGTTTTGGGCTCAGCAAAATTCAGTGACGACATCACCATCACTCACAACGACGCCGACTACATGAAGAAGCACTACGAGAATTTCTACCGTGACGACCTGGCGGTATCGACGATCAACGGCATCGATCACTCGTCTCGTCTCGCCTCAGCAAAGGAAGATTTCCGTCCCATGTACTACATCAAGATGTATCCAGAGGACCAGTCCAAGCTTGAGATGTGCTTCGACTGTACCAACTACCAGAGCCAGTTTCCCGAAAAGGTTCCTTTTGAGCAGCACGTCTTTCAGACGATTTATCTCAATAAAGATCGCGACAGCAAGTTATGGACAGATCATGAGATCAACAAGGACAAGATCATTCGCAAAGATTGGTGGCACCAGTTGTGTCACAGCTACACGCATTATCTGTTTGTGGTTCCATGGATGATGTTTTTGAATGCCAAAAGCCATACACGCTTTGCGGCTTCCTGGACCCTTGTCAACGCGCATGAGATTGCTGTCATGTCTGGCATTGCTGCCGCCGTGGATCTGGGCGCCACATACCCTGAAGATCTGGAGAACGACAAGTTTGCATTCCTCTGCTTCCGGTTATACTATCTCGTGGCCTATGGCAAATGGTACAGGAGACATTTCACTTCGAAGCGGTATCTTCAGCAAAGTGCAGAGGAGAGTCAGGCTGCCAAAGACGGCAAATCATGGGCTACCGGGTTATATGGAAGTGTTTACCAGGGACCGGGTGTTTCTCAGACGGAGAGAAGTGTTTGGAGGGAAGATATGAAGAAGGGTCTCAGCACAGGGAATCTAGCTGAGGGAAACAAGCCGGGTAGAAGTCAGCCGTAGTTGAGTAAAGTAGGGCTACCAGTTGTTATTGTGGAAGCACCTTGCCTTTGAGAGAGCATTGAGCATCATACATCGGAGGGCTATCAGCCTACTACACACTGCTTATGTTGATTTTACCCACATTCATATTTTCCTCGACCAATCTTGTATGAGCCTTTATATATAAACAAGGCGAACTGTTATATGCTGCATAATGCGATGAACAAATACAAAGTCTATCTAAACAAGTGATGATGCGACATCGTAAAGCTTACACTATGCAAATCCCCTGGCTTTGAGTTGCGCCTTAAACAAACTTTCCGGCGAAACAATTCTCCCCTGCTTCACAAACGTGCCGTTTCCGTCAGGCTTACCGTGTCTACTGCAGCCAACGCACCAGTTGACTCCCAGCGGCGGAGACTCAAAGGTAGCGTTTCCTCTGAGGTTCCATCCCACGCCTCCATTCATGGACCAGCCGTGGCCAGTACCCCGGTTCTCGCGGTTCACAAAGGACACTGGCGCATACGTGTCCTCGACCAAAAGCCCATGTGCCCACCTCTGATGCGGAAATATGGACTGTGAAGATGATTGCGTAACATGACGGCGGACAACGTTGGGCCCCGGCGTCAGCGAGCCCGTCATGACAGAGAAAGTTCTGGCTGTGCTGAGCCCGTATTGGCCGCAATCCTTGACAAGGACCTGTGAACCTTTGATCAAGATATCTGAAGGAAGCGCAACTCCAGTGACATCCGCATCTCGGTACATGGCCACTTGCTGTACCGTAATTCGAGTAGCATCGTGCTGAACTTCGACGAATAGGTTAAACCCCTTCAGTGTCACGTTGCGCACCCAGCTGTCGACGGTCCATGGCGCAAAACTGATAGCGGCGCCATTGCAAGAAGAGTCCCCGATGGGCTTTCCTGAACAAGATGTGAGGGGATATATGGAAAGCCCCTCAATCCCCATCTCTGAACTTTGGACAGGAGGCTCATACGCCATGATCTCTGGTTTCATGAATTCGGCGTCCAGGCTGTCTGTGAGAGGGACAGTGAGATGGACTTGTTGACCTTTTATTGACGAGACAATGTTGGGCTGTCGAATGACCTTGCCCACCTATATCACAAAGTCAGATCTGCTAGCAGACAGTGATGGACGGGGTAAAACGCACATCTAACCAAGTTTGAGCGGTACCATCTCGACTCAAGTTGCTCATCCCATTGTGACGAACCCATTCTGCGGTTACTGCTCTCTGGACGAAGACCGACTGGCCAGGGCGAAAGCCTTGTGAGTCACCGAGGGTGATTACTGTGCTACCAATTGGGACATACTTGTCGGTTATGTTGCTTCGTATTAGTTCTTTTGCTTTTCCTTCGCCGTTGCCCAGCGTTACAACGGGGGAATCAGGCTGGTTCTTCGAGATGAGGTTTGTCACCCCTGAACCAGCCCCTCGCAGCGTTACGCCGTCGGGTATGGTTAACTGGGAGTATATGGTAAAGTTGCCTTTTCCCAGTGCAACAACACCTCCTCCTGCGTCTGCGGCTTTTTCAAGAGCATCTTGAATCTCCTTGGTTTGATCCCCTTCCCCATAATCAAGTGTAACCTTGGGTGTACTCTCGGCGTCTGGCAGGGAGTGTTCCGAAGCGTGATAGCCACTATAACTGAAGTCGGGCAACCGATCTCCACGAGGTGATACAATGCGACTCCATTTGACGACGAAAGACGAAAAGCTTTGTTGAGTCATGACGACGCTCAAGACTATGACGACGCAAGTAAGAAATGAGGATAGGAAGACGAGTGTGACGCAAAGAGGTCTGTCTCGAATAAACACACGGACAGACTTGGGATTTGGTTTCATAAGAAGTGATGAATGATGGAGGTGAGCCACAATAGATAAGATCAGAACGACAGCCGAGCCGTAAATACCCTCAGACAAACTGAAAAGTACAATAACTTGATGTGGAGGTCGTCATGGTAAATGGTTTGTTGAGCAAGCCGAAAGCATGGGCAGAGCCATATTAAAGTAAGAAACCAAGGGTAACAAACCACATGTTCTGAGGCCGATCTCTTTCGGAAGAGGCTTAGGTCAAACTGCTATAGTTTCCTAACTCGTAGCTATTTGCCACCTCCTTGGAATAGCCCAAGTCACATTCCTCAGTAGACAAGATTAGAGTTATCACAGCCATGGGGTGGCAGTATTACAAATTGCGGCTTGACCGATGGCTTTCTTAGTTTCACGGAACACTTTAAGAAATTTCCAGAATGTGGCTGCCCTCTAGAATCCTGTTGCCACCCCAGAACAAGTCAGGGTCAACCAGACTGCTGGATCGCTGGCTGTTTAAGAGCAGCCACCTACGTGACTTGTTGAATTACTAGTTACAGATAGAGGCTGTCAACTTAGATAGTCTCAAAGATGGTCATTGTGTGGAGTCAGCCCTTAGATTCACTCGTCGATACTGGGCATTGCCATGTCTTGGACGGATCGTGACCCTAATGCAAACCTACATCGTCTCTTAGCGGGTTACTGAGGAACAAGACCTAGCGTGTTGAACACATACCAAAGACGCATGATTCGTATGATTATCCGAATTCGGTTATCGTGTGTTGACGTGTTGGATTCCTTCTCTTACGTGCTAGGTAAGCTGTGGTTTCATGAGGGTCTCGCTTCAAGCCAGACTAAACAACGCAAAGTGAAGAGAAGCCCATTCAGAGACAGCAGAAATCACTTAGCTTAGGTCCTCTAAGCAAGCCTCTGGGGAAAAAAGCGGCCGCAATCAAGTTGTATGTTGGATTCGCTAACTTCCTCACTAATCATCATCCAAATTCTCACCACACACCGAATCCTTCCTAATTTTAGCCTTCTTCTCTTTTTCAGCGTCTTTGAGATCTTTTTCAGTGATACTTCCGGACTCTCCCCTCTCTGCTGCGGACAGATCTGCAGCCCCTTGATCAGTGTCCTCAGTAGAAGCAGCAGCAGCAGGTGCCGCGGTGGATGCTGTGACTCCCGACATTCCCCACGCTGTAATTGTTGTTAGTGATTCGCTTCGATCCATCTATTTATTGAACGTGACATACCTTGACTGCCCAAGTTTGTTGCAACTTTTGTGAATATAATCATTGACATGATTGGTGAGATGAATTTGTTGATGCAATATCCTATAATGAGCTTGTGCGCCCGTTTCCGTAACTCGCTCTCCAGGGCGATGGAAACAAAGAACCAAAAGGATGGCGTTAAACCAATGATGATCATTGGAACCAGCTGCAGGATGGTCACATGCCGTGTGACTATTCCCGATAGAAACAGTGCGGTGTTGAGAACTCGATAGTAGACCATGCTAAGCCGGACGACTTCGATAGTAGATGCGATGCGAGTGATGGTAATCATGTTGTCTCCTGCCATGTAGAAGAAGTTGTTGAAGTAGGCATTTGATCCCCACCTTCGACGCTGGCTGAGATAATGTTGTATTGATTGGGGTGCCACGGTCTCGCTGACGGCATCGGGTACAAATAATGTTCGTAGATGTGTGCCTTGGGAGAGCATCGAGTACGTGAGCCGCCTATCGGTCCCCTAGAGTTTGATGTCAGCGACGTTTGATATCTTTCGTTGGTGGAATATTGTCATCTCACCAGATATTGTACTTGATGTGATAGCACCAGGTATCCCGTAACTGGCTCAGCGTATCTCTGTATTGCTCCAGCCATTTCTTTCCGGACGGCGATCATTGTAATACAGCCTGGAAGACAAGTGACTTTCCCCACGAACCCCTCTGCTCTTCTACGGACATACTGCCCAAATGTATACTGGTATGTGTTAGCACCTGCAATGAGGCGATAGAGAAAGGCGAGGGTATTACGAACCTGAAACTGCTGATACAAGTTCCAAAATGACCACTCATATCCAGGTTCGAGCTCGACAAGCACCAATCCACAAGCTGCAACCGCATTCTCATCTCGGGCAACAGCATTGGCTAATCTTGCAATTGCACCTTTGTGGATAGTCGAGTCCGCATCGGTGCAAAACACCATATCAAACCCTTTGAAGGACGTCCCTTCTGTGAGAGTCGGGAGGATGTCTTTCCACAGCTCTTCTCTCAACAGCTTTGTGTATAGGGGGGAGTTGTCGCGGGGATAGTTGAATAGATCGTGGCATAAAATAAGCGAGTCTTTCTTGCCAGCATTCTTCACTTTCTCGATGACGATAACGGGCACATCTTCCATAAAGCCGGCGATAACACGCAGGACACCTCTGTTCCACTTGAGGGAAACATAAGGCCGTTCAAACTCCCGCACTACCTTGGTCATGTGTGATCGTACATCCCTAGGATTTCCGTCAAGGACTATCACCATGACCTGGCGATGGGGTTGAACGTCGTTGTCTCGGAGAGAATAGACTGTCTTGACAATCTGTTCTTCGCTCTCAGAGTAGGCTGGAATGAGGGAAAGAATCCAGAGCTGCTGAACAGGCTTGAGAGGTCGAAATATTTGGCGGATGCGTTGAAAAGCCATACCCGTCGGAGACAGTATAGCTGACAGGAAGTCCTTGCTCTTGATGAACAGAATGGCAACCAGGTTTATCTTGGACTTTTTGCCGAAGAAGGTGATGATGGCCATCACGAGGTTGAGAAGCAAGACCATCCCAAGAAAGGCGATGCGTTGATTTCGTAGGTCCATCGGCGTCAGGATTCGCGCTGGGTTGACTGGATCTTCAATTGTAGGATATTGACAGGTTTCGACCGTATCTCCTCGTTCAGGCGTGCTGGGAGAAGGACGCCGCGGCTCTACCGTGATACAGATACCGCCGGCGACCTTTTTTGACGGGTCCAAATCCTTGCATTGGATCTCCGTTCGGTCGGTGGTTACATCTATGAGCTCGGGTTCGTTGTAGTATTCTTTCTCGCTTCGTATTTGGTAGACGTCGTGCCATTTCTCGAGAGTAGACATGGCTCGTTGTGTTGAACGTGATCACTGTCAAACTCGTCCTTGTCTGCCACAGGCCGTTGGGCCAGAATGGGCTATTGGAGATGAGCAGAAGAATTAGTATCCAACTGGTGGCGGCGGGAGGTCCCATATTGAGGCTTCGGTAGCGGACTTTGTGTAGAGGGCTTTATTCGGGATCAACAGGCACGCTTTGCGGTGGTAGACTTGGCGTAAAGGGCTGTACCGGGATCAACGGGCACGCTGTTCGGTGGTAGACTCGGCTTGGAAGGCTGTATCCGGGATCAACAGGCACACTATCTGGTAGTGAACTCGGTTGTACGTAGAGGGCTGTATCTAGGATCGCCAGGCACGCTATCGGTGCGCCTCCGAGTCTTCTCCCACAAGCCGATAGTGGCCTTGGGGTAGACAGATGAGGAGCTAAGTTATGGTGGTTAGCATATAAGAAATGCGTTACATTCCAACCTCGGTGAGACTACTGGAAGGACTGAACTATCTAGAACTATGTCGTCATTTGGTTAACTAACTAGAGACTACGCTAGCCGGTTGACTTATAGTAGTACTTTAAATATCACGGCTATGGGGAATGACAAGTGTGTGGTACGAGATTGAAGATAGCGTATCAGGCCCTGCTTAAGGCTCCTTATGGGAAGTGTATGCAGCTAAACAGAAAGGGATTCCACGATTTCACATACTTATTTCCATTCAATTGATGATGTGAGTGGAATTGACATTTCTTCCGCGGCAAAAGCTTCCAAATCCGCCATAGCAGCCTCAATACTTCTAATGTGCCGTGGCTTGGTGCTTAATAGTGTTAGTCTGCTCAAACTGGGAGAAATGTGCATGCGCCAATCGGCATCCTCCGGGGGAGCATAACGCCCTGGAATTTCTGTCCAAGATCGCCGTCGGGACTTCTACTTTCGTCCAGGTTATCGCCAACACTAGACCATACCGTGGCAATACCGAACAACATCGCAAGTCTCGATTGATTACTGCATTAGAAAAAAATTGAGGTTTGGATCTAGATGTCGGCGCCGCCTCGGGTATCGCGATAATTCAATTTATCAAATTCCCCAAGGCGATACCATGCTTTACCTCAGGGCCAGTCTTGGGTTGGACATACCTCAGCACCAGGTATGCGTGAAAGACCGTTTCCGGATGATCACCAAGAACCCAATCGCGAACTTTACGACGACAAGATCTATATAAGGTGGCCTTGGGCGCCAGATGCAGATCACAATTCGAACAGCAGACACCAGCCCATCCTACCAATCCTACCTCTCCAAGATACCAAAGTAGCTTAAAGCTCCCAACAGCAAACATGCTTATCCAACTTCAGCAGCTGCCCAGCACTTTCCAATCCTCGGTGGCCGACATGGCATCGACCCTCAACTCCTCGGCCCCTGCAAAGCATGCCGCCGACACTGTTGCAGTCAGGCCTCTGGTGGCCGTCATTGGTGTGGGCTTTGTTGGACAGGGACTTGTCGACTCTTTCTCGGCTGGCTACGACGTGCTGGGTTTCGATATCAACGAGAAGCACCTGGAGGACGTGAGACGCAACTTCATGGCCAAGCCCAACGTGGCTTTCACAACTCGTCAGGCCGACCTTGGCAAAGCAACCCACTTCCTCATCTCGGTGCCTACGCTCCTTCGCTCCGACAAGTCCATCGACCTCTCGTATCTGAAGAGCGCATTGAGCATGGTTCAGACATGGGCGCGACCTGGCACCACTGTTGTTATTGAGAGCTCTGTCGCTGTCGGCCTCACGCGAGAGTTGCTTGGGCCCATTGCTCGTTCGCGCGGTCTTTTCGCAGGGATGTCTCCCGAGGTACGTCTGCCACTGTATGCTCTGCACTCTTTGAATGTTTATTAACGATGGAACAGCGCATTGATCCTGGCCGTACTGAGCCGCCCATGCGATCGATCTCCAAGGTCGTTTCTGGCCTGGACGACGTTGTTCCCGGCTCATTGGACGCCATTGTGAACCTCTACAGTCGTGTCTTTGACTCCGTCGTTCCCGTTTCGAAGCCCGAGGTCGCCGAAATGACCAAGCTCTACGAAAACTGTCAGCGAATGATGTGCATCGCCTACGCCAATGAGATGGCCGATGCCTGCGCGGCACATGAGATCAACCCGTTCGAGGTCTGCCAGGCAGCTGCAACCAAGCCTTTTGGATACATGTCGTACTCCCCAAGCTTGGGTGTTGGCGGACATTGCATCCCTGTCAACCCCTATTACCTCCTTTCGAACAGCGAGTTTCCTCTTCTCGAAGCCGCAGCAGAGAAGATGAACAAGCGACCAGCCAAGATTGCACTGCAGCTTGTCGAGGGCCTGTGTGAGAAGGGTGGTCGGAGAGACTCTGGTGTGGACTTTATGAAGCGCGTGCTTGTCGTTGGTGTCGGTTTCAAGGCCGGCCAGAGCCATCTTGTCAACTCTCCAGGGCTGCAGCTTGCTGTCGAACTTGACAAGTTTGAAGAGGTTGAGGTGATGTTCGCTGACTCTCTTGTCAGTCAGGAGAATGTGCCCTACATTCCACGATTGGCTGATGAAGACTGGACGAAGGAGCAGTTGGAATCATTTGATACAATTGTTGTTGCCTTTGAACAAGAGGGTATGAACTTCAGTATCCTGGGGGAAGTCAGCGGCGTTCCTATCCAGAGGTGGTATAACTAAGTTGTTCTCTCAAGGAAGATAGTAGAAGGGTTTCACTATATCGCTGAAAATAAATCGGGATTTTTCTTAATTGCAGCCATTGGCCACTACCCTGCTAAGGGTGATGGGGATAACGAATTTCCAGCACACAAACTTTGCGATGATGTCTGATTCTGATTTATAATTGCGACCCGTATTACCAAGCACTGATCGCTGTATCATATAATACAGTTGAGCCGCTTAGCCGGCAGAGCCACCAATTTGATGCCGAAGGATATGAGAGATCGAAGGCATATATATCACTCTTTAGCTCTCACGTAATCTGTACGCTCATCGACAACTTTGGTTCCCTATTCTAGATCAATATGCGTCATATGACGGCGGTTCGCTTACACCCATCTCACATCTTTACTCCTGTGCTGACGTGAGACTCCGCTGGTATATGACTTCTTCGAGGGCTGTATATATAGTCCGATTGAATCAAACCCCGTCACACTAATGCTTTATATACTCTACAGCATTAAACAATGAATCAACCCGAGTCAAAATCCAAGTTCACGCCGAAGCAAGCCTTGCTTCCAACACCAGCCCTCTATGCCGAGCTCGTCGGCGACAGCATGGAGCAGCTGGCAGCTGTGTCAATGTCTTGCATTGAACCTCTGTCCCGGGGAGCCGTGCTTCATGATGTCGGGTGTGGCGTAGGAGCCGCTACAGCTGCTGCTGTCGCCGGCGCAACTGTCGAGGAGCTCTCTATCAAAGGCACTGATGTCAACCTTGACGCGATAGGCGTTTACCGCCAAACCGCAATTGAAAAGAAGTGGCCAGCCGAGGGCTTACAGATGGACGCTACAGCTCTTGAGTTTCCTGACCAAACCTTTTCGCACTCAATCGGGAACGCTCTGTTGTTTGTGCTTCCAAACGACGGCATTGACGCTATGAAAGAGATGCACCGCACGTTGAAGCCGGGAGGCGTTGCAATCGTTAATTCTTGGGCGTACCTTCCGACCCTTCCGTCTATCCAGGCTGCAGCGAAGCGAACACGGCCACCTGGGACCCCAATTCCCCGTCAAGGCCTTGAGAAATGGGAGAGTGTGGATTTTTTGAAGAACGTGGTTGTCAAAGGAGGGTTCTCACCGGACAAACTTACGTTGACCAAGCGTGATGTGCATGTGACGGCTGGGGATATGAAGCATTTTGCTGAAATGCTATGGAGTTTCATTGGAGGTACTTCATCGGCTGGATGGTTGGAGTCTGATGAAGACCATTGGGAGAGAGCCGTAGCTATAGTCGCGGAGGAGTTAAGGAGATCAGATGGGTATAGGGAGCTGGATGAAGAACACAGCATGCTTAAGTTCGAGGCGAATATTGTTATTGCTGTAAAGTAAGCTGGCCTTTTAAAGCAGTATCTACATGAGATAGATTGCTTATAAAGATAGTAGTATTAGTAACTAGCTGTGTTCTATTGCTTTTAGCTCACCTGGGATACCGTATAATATAAGTGAATATTGAGATTTTTATAATTAGTTATTATAAAAAATGATCCCTAGCTTTCTTAGCTTTCTACTTTAATAAAGTTGCGGATAGCAGTAGCTCATGCCCTTTAAGTAGCATTATTAACGTTAGAGTAGTTTCTATATACTGCTTAAGACAGGTAAAGCACTAATAAAACGCAAGTCTAGCAATAACAGATAAACCTTTTAAAACCAAGATGTTTTGCACACATACTGGAAAAGTATGGGAAAAATGCATTTTTAGGCAGGATTTCAAAGCCTTCATTATATATATACTAGTGATACGCCCCTACAACTCTTCACTGTATCTCAGACCATGGCCAAACTTGAACAGCGGGTTAGCAGTGTCGTATGGCACATCTTCCAGTTGGGTCTCCACGGCTTTCATCGACGAAGGCATATCGAATGGTAGCTTTCCCTCTGGTGATGAAATGCCGAAAATTACATCCAAAAACGCGTCCTTGCTGGCACCAAAGCTGCCTAGAAATGCTGCAGCGCCCTCAGCGACACCAGGGACCACCACTGGCCGGTCAAGGAACATGTTCACAATGGTTGGGATAGTCTCATAGATAGCGGCCTGCCTTTGACGCTCCTTCTGGTCATATTCAAGAGTCCCAGCGCGGAAGTACTGGTCAACTGGACCAAGTCGTGGCGTATAGGGGGATTCAAGCCAAAGGAGAGCGTAGTCGGCTTCCGAAGGAGTGTTGACGACGGTCAGGTTGCGGTCCTCGAGGAAAGTGGCGTTGATACCTTCAAGATAGAATTTCATGGTAGGCGTGATGTTTCTGAGCGGAAGCGTATTGTTCTTATTGGTGAGCAATGTGTGTGATCGACGCTGAGCATCATTACCCTTGGCTCGGAATTGTGGGTTGTTGACCACATACGCTGCGGCTTCCGGGTTAACGAATGGGTTCTCGAAGAGACCAAGCAGAAACTTTTCCCGGAGGATCAAGCGAACTGATCTGTCAATCCTCTCCTCGGTAATATTACCAGCTCGAACAAGACCAACAAGCATGTCAGGTATCTCCTCACCACCAATCTGATCACATCCTGCATGGATGATCTTGGACATACGCTGCGGTTCCGTTAGGTCCTCAACACCCCATGCGGCGGGAGGTACCCATGTATCAACCGAATTGCTTCCACTGATGATACTCCAGTCACTGACGACAATGCCCTTGAAACCCAGCTCGGTGCGTAAAAGGTCCGTGACGATTCCTTTGTTGAACCCGAACCCAACAGACTCGTACTTGGTATTGATCGGTTTCGAGTAGTATGGCATGATCTGTCTGGCACCGGCCGCAATGGCTGCCCTGAAAGGGATCAGGTGATATTCAAGATTGTTGCCCGGGTAGGTCACGTTCTTTCCATAATCGAAATGAGAGTCCTCGCCATTCTCCGCCGGGCCACCACCTGGGAAGTGCTTTGTTACCGTTGTGACAGAATGGTTACCAAACTCCTTTCCTTGGAAACCTCGGATGCACGCCGTGAGTAACTCTGCTGTGAGATCGGCATCCTCGCCAAAGCCATTCAGAATTCGCGTCCATCTCGGCTCCGTCGCAAGGTCTACTTGTGGGTGCAATGCGGCACGAATTCCGAGAGCCATGTACTCCTGACGAGCAATATTGGCAAATTCTTCGACCAAGCTCGCATTTCGCAGTGCTGCGAGCCCGATTATATCTGGCCACTGAGAGAAACCGCCAGAGGAGAAGCTCGCGGCCACGTTTTCCGAGAAGGCATGCCTAGGATCGGTCGAAAGCGTGATGGGAATGCCGAGGCGGGTTTCAAGTGCCTTCTTCTGCACAAGATTGGAGAATTTGGCAACAAGTGGGATATTGTCGGCGCCAAAAGCCACATTGAAGTGCGTCATGAATTTCTTGGAGATCATGTCCTCGGCGCTGCTGCGTCTAATAGTGGCATTCTCAACGTGAAGCGATCCGTCGGTCTCCATGAAGATTGGGGTATGGAACATCTGGCCTGCCTTTTCTTCGAGGGTCATCCGTTGGAGGAGATCTTCCACACGCGCATCAATAGGCAGCGAAGCATCTCGATAAGGCGGGACGAGCTTTGAGCCAGGACATGTTTCTTTTGGCGCTGTTGGCACACAGAGGCTGTTGGGTAGAAACCCTGTGGCGGCAAGGAGGCTGAAAGCCGTGATCTGTTTGGTCACGCACCGCATATTGCTGGGATTATTCTCTTACGGCAGAGGATCCTGGTATGGAGAAGAGGCTTCAGTGTCTAAGCTGCTTCGGAGCATCTAGAGATTGTTTCAAATAGCCAGCTTGAGCATGTGCCGTATCTATACACGAATAATCCGACTGTTGACAAGGGCAGGCAAACTTGGGGGTACCATTAAGGAATATCCTCTGATAGACCATGCTCACCGCCTGAGTACCCACGAATCGGCCATCCTTCACAGAGTTGACGAGAAGTTTGCTAGATTCGATATGATAGCATGGCTAACTATTCCTATCTTGATCCTGCAGTAATGGTTCGACATATCTGAGTATTCGTGGGATATAATGTCGTCCCATAATCACCACGCCGGCAGGCCTCATCCAAGTAGACGGGCCGAAACCAGTGTTCTTAGCCATCGATCTAAGAGGATCGTCTGTTCCTTTATCCGGGGTCGGAAGTGGGATTTCCTATTTTGTATGCGATAGCCCAGTTATTACCCCGTCTCGTATACGCTGCTGCAACGTTATGATGGCAGACGGGCCGATAACATTATCTCCTAGCACCGCTAACCTAAGCGAACAAGGCGAAGGAAGTATTTACCGTTCTGACAGCATGCGGGGTAGGTCCCACTCAGCTGTTTTAGCAGTAATAAACTTGGCGGACCACCCGGAAATCGTTTTGCAGCAGAATTAGATCAGACAAGGGGCGAGTCATGCGCGATAACAGTCAAGTATTAAGCATGAGTCGGGATTAAAATATGGTTCTTTGTCATGCATGAACTGGAGCTGTTGCTGCTTTAGCCTGAGTTATGCTGGATTTCCTTGGTAGCATCCTCTTACGAAGTCGCTGTGGGCTACCTTGTTCGGTCTACTTTATGATGAGATATGGTTAGGGGTCACATGCGATAGAAATTAAGCTTATCATACAAAACCGGTATCAAACTACCCCTGCTTCTTAGATATCTCCACATCATCATCTTACGAGCAGCTTACAGTGTCTATCAACCTGGGATGTGACAGAGGGTACATAAAGTCGCAATATCAACATAGCACTTGCGGACCGTAGTCTCGTAAATATCTCCATGGCGACCCATTACTTCTTTTCGCCGTCGCGTCAGAGGACTTGCTTTGTTGCCAACTTACCACAACTCTCCTGCTCTGGGAAATCCCAGTGTCACCATAGTGGTCTCTGCCATCATCAGCTTCATAATAGGTATGATCCGACTACTCCGTATTGATAGACGAAAGGACACAGGTGATCAGTGGTCACGGCCCATCCTAGAGCCAAGGCCATCCGATCCGAGCTAATGACGTGGGTGAAGCCTCTTGAGGCAACACTCCGAGATCGGCAGACCACTTTTGTTTGTTACTCCCGAGCCTAAAATCCCATTCTACAAGCGCTTTTTGAGAGCGGGGAAAAACTAGTCTCTCAGGTTTCGGTGCATTTGACTCCGAACGAGGGGAAATTGTTGTAGCATCACCCCGTTGTCGGTTAACTGAGCAAAGAAAAACATCCCATATTGGCTCTCATTTTCCTTGGCAAGATACATTTCGTGGTCTCTTTACCTAACACATCCTTGCATTACTTTCCTAGGTCACTTAATCCAAGGCTTCCAGTCCTCCAGTGCCTTGTATGTTGTAAGATGCGTATCCGCGTTATGGCCACTTGGGGCCTTATCGCCCTTGCTCAACCCACTGCGTCGTCGTATGTCGACTGGATGTCCCAAAATGCCAAAGAGCTCTTTACGGAGAGTATGAGCTGGATGGACACCTACTACGATACCAAAGCCGGGTACCTTTACTATTTCAGCGGCGCAGCAGCTCTACGACACGAGACCCGCAGTTCTGTGTGGTATGCATTTGGTCTTTTGGCTCGGGATGAGGGCAAAGACGTTGCCGAGGCCGAAAAGATTATCAAGAATGTTATTCGTGGCCAGTACAAAGAACCTGCCGATGAATGGTTAGTCCTCCCCCCATACGTGAAGAACGAAGCAGAACTTGACTGTTGCAAAGGTTTGCCACCTACCAGATGGAACCCCAGGAACCACTTGTCGGCTCGCCAACATATCCTCCCTCAATCTATGGCACTTGGGACCCCAACTGGCGTGGATTCATTGGCACGACTTTCATTATGGCACTGGAGGAGTTTCCAGACCTCATTAGCAAAGCCACGCAGAAGGTTATGCTAGAGTCAATCTACAATGCCACCAAGGGTGATGAGTATCGCTTTGGGAACTTGGACCCCGAGAAGGACAACCTCTATCCTGCTTACAGCAATCCGGTAGGCCCTTGAAACTCACATGCAGTGACCGGTGCTGACTTGTGGTTCGCCAGGCCATCATGCGAGCATTCATGTCGGGCTGGACTGGCCGGCGCCTGAACGAGCAGAACATGACAAAGAGCGGTGAGCGCTATGCCCGGGAAATCATTGAACTGTTCGACCGCGCCAATACTCTTTCTGAGTTTAACTCCGGCACTTATACTGGTGTTTCACTCTATGGTCTTGTTTTGTGGAGCAAATATCTCACCAATGACTCCATCATGACCAAGTCCGCCCCTACAATGCTCCAACATACATGGAAGGCAGTAGAAGATCTTTGGCACCCAGAAATGAGAAACATGGCTGGTCCTTGGGATCGCTCCTACGGCTATGACATGAACCGATACTTGAGCCTTATGGCTCTCTGGTTTTGGGCTTTCATCGGCAAAGAAAATTCGTCACTCATTGAGAGGGTATGTTTATTTGCCCAAAATTAATGTGTTTCTAACCACAGGCTGATTTTCATCCTCATAGCCCCAGGTTATGTCCCATATGGCAGACTATGCTTGGGCACCTCTCTTTGCTGTCCTCGCCGACAGTCACAAGAAGCTGATACCCAAGGACGTGTTCACCAACCTCAAAACATTCAAGGGTGAACATAACTTTACCGCTAGCACTTACTATCCCCCTTTCGATACAGTGCCGCGAAACATTTCGAGTTGGCTTTCAAAGAATCTCACTATTGGCGCTGAGTCTTTTCGCCAGATTTCACTTGGTGGACCTGGACAAAACCAACAGGCTTTCAATCCCGCAGTTATCCAATGGAAAACGGGCAATGAAATTTCGTTTATATCTGTGAGTTGAAGGTGTCTTATAGTACACAGCAGAGTACTGATGGCTTGTAATAGCTTTACCCTACAGAAACGGCTTTGGATGTTCAAGTTAGCCCGCGGAAGCTGAGCTTGACTTACCCTCACGGAAACTCGAGCTCCTACTTCTCATTAGTTGTAGGAACATTTGCCGAGAAGCTAACAATCAGGGGATGGGACGACGTCCCAGGTTTGAAGGTTGAGGTGCATGGCAATATTAACCCCGAGTTTAACCTAAGCTTTGGCGGTCAATATGGCGGCAGTGATAAAACAGTTCGAGATTTTGAGTTCTGGAACTTCACCTATACCATGCCCACTGGCTTTCGGGGCGCTCCTAATCTTGTACTCGAGCTGGAGTCACGATAAAGATTAGCGTCTAGTATCATATAGGACGCAGATATTATAGACGGTATACATGGGGCTGAGCCTGAAACCCCTATCACTTTCTCAAATAGCAAGGATTGGCCGAGGTAGAATACTGTTGATACAAAAAGATCTAAAGATAGAGCCTACAACGGCCTTTCTGGCCTCAAATACGGCAATACTATCTGTCTCAGAGAGAACCAAGAAGAGCATTGGCAGATGTTCATACACTGTTGGGCCTTTATGCCGGTAAATGCTGGAACTAGAAAGACGGAAGGGTTCAATCGCTAAAAGGATCAATTAGCCCGATATAGGGACCACTGATCGGTTTACTATCTGGGGTTTACTCACCAGCTGGCCCAAACAAAAGCTCAGAGCTCTGCAGCCCGATAACGCTGATCTGAGAATGGGTTCTCGGGGTGGCGGCGCCACGGCGGCTAATGGCCAGTTTTCTCTGGCGATCTGCAACAAAGAGTACGCATTGGCGCGATAAAGAGTCCCTCCAGACCAATTGTAATCCGACTAACTATAGACTCAAACCCCGATTGGCTCGACTTTACTCAGCAGGCCGGGCGTTGTGTTGTTCAACCTTAGCTCTATCCAGGGATGCACGGCGCAACTTGAGTCTCTGAGTCTATGACTCCGGTAACGACTTCAACTCTAATGGACTGGCGGAACATAACCACTTCCAGTCGCGAAACAATGCACCAACTCCTATCTTTGTGCTTTAATAAAGCTTTAGAGGCTGCTGTGCAACCATTGTGCGGTTGCTCATGTGGCTAGCGCCACACTGAAAATATTATGCAAACATACATACTGTGGTTGTGACCTGGGACCCTGCATCTGAGGCGCTCACACCAACGCTGTCCCCTCACTATTTTGCTAGTTTGTCCAAACTTGAACCTTGCATCCACCTGGACGTTCAGACTGCACATCGCCATCATGACCGGGCCTGATGATGACCCTGTCGAATCCGATGCGACATTCGCCGGTCTCGATCACGAGCGCCAGCGCGCCGCGGCTCGCAAGTTCAAGGGCTTGACTGGCAAGTTCCCATGGGAAGTTATGCATGAATGCGTTGAGACCTACTGGGGCATCACCGTTTTGGAAACGTTCTATTTCATCGCCGTCAAGTGGGGAGAGAATCGCCAAATGGCGGCTCTGGTCGACGAAGTCCGATCGTTTCTACTATCTCAACTTGAAAATCGTCCAATATTCGAGAGAAAAAAGCTGCGGGCGCCCGATGTTCAGGCCTCCGTAAAACACTTCACCAAAAAATGGTCTAAAGAGAGCCTCGTAAGTGATCTCAAGAGCGACAAGATCAACGCTGACAACTCCAAGACGCCAAGAACAGCCAACAATGGAGTCAAACGCAAACAACCAGATTTCGCGAGCCAGCAGACCAACTCGCAGCAATCCGTTGTGAGGAGACTTGCACCCTCAAACAAGCAGAGACTAGCAACATCGACACCCCAAGCCTCTTCATCCTCCCCTAATCAACAGTCTTTGCTCCCCTCTATTAATGTTGCCGTTGATTGCGGGCCAAATAACAATGTCTCACCTGATTCAATTGGCACTGGAACCATGACGAAAAACACTACAACCACCCCCAGCACCCACTGTCATCATCGTTTCGCACCGCAGCCTCGGGATGAATCCGGGCAAGGCACCAAGACAACTACATCATCAGAAACCCATGCTGTGTCGGACACAGGTTCCAACACCGTGTCTCAAGGGATTAATATCGCCCCTACGCCTCCCAACATAGCCCCTGCTCGTGCCCCAAGCGGCAGCGTCGCGCCTGGGCAACTCTCCCAGCCGGATGGACATCTCGATGCACATCGTCGTGGGACTGCCGCAGATAAGACGCCACATTCGCCGCAAACTTCAGTGCCAGCCCCATTATCTCGCTCGCAAACCGCTTCTCAGCCCGTTGAGAGCGCTCCAAATCCAGCCAGCACGTCTGTTACCCTACAAGGTCCAGAGTATGCCGTGGCCAATGGCCCAATCGAAGACGCAATTGGTCGATACGCCAAGGAAATTGGTCAGAAATTATACATGGAGGGACAGCGTCAAGTATCAGATCTGAAATTTCGCCTTGTACGCTCAGTCTGGAACTTGAAAGATGTTGAAAAGTCCTCGGCGCTGTTGATTGAGCAATATTCCCAATCTCTTTCCGCGCTTAGCTCATCGGCATCTGATCTGGAAATAGCCAAGACCAACCCCAACAAGGTTGAGAATGCCCTGGAAGGCATCAAGCGATTGGCCGACACTCCTTATGAATCGCGGGATGTGACTGCCACGCTACAGAATGATGTCAACAAAGCCACCAAAGCCTACGCCATGGCAACAAGTAAAAACAAAAGCGCACTGCGGGAAACAGACGAGCTTATAAAGGCTATGGGGATGGCTAAGAAGGGGGTTGATAACATGAAGCGCTCAATAGAAGAACAGAAGGCCGGCATTGCAGAGCTCACAAAGAATCTCCCTCAAGACCGACAGCTTGAGTGTCTTATTCAAGTGGAGACCAATGCGAAAGACAAAGATGATAAGGCTTTTCCTGAACTTGTCTTGAAGCTTGTTGTAGACACGCATACTACCAGTACTTGACAGCTGGCATTGCTCTTGGCTAGGAGTTAAAGTCATGTAAAGAAACCCTGATCCAAATACTTGATCTGTTGACTAGGTATGTACGATGCTCGATTTTCTCTCAAAGGCAAGGTGATTCCACAATTGGTCTGTTGACAAATGTCATGCTTATATAAACTCATAATATTATAGATAGCCAATGCTTAAATATTTGCCCATGGCGTCCTTTTGCCTTTAGCAACTGGACACCGCCGCACGTAATGTTCGAGATACCCTTCCAAGTAATGACAGTCTCTCAATCGACATCAACACTCATCAGTGCAATAGCACACTCTAAGACGACTCATCTTTCCCCTGAGCCTCGGTCTTGTAGCTAGAAAACTGCCTGACGCTAATCTTCTTCATGAACAGCTCATCCAGCTCCTCGAAGCTGCGACCGGCCGTTTCAGGTTGGTAGAACCAGAGGTACACAAGGCAGAGCACTCCGAGACCACCAAACAGGAATGCCGTCTTGCCTCCAAGGTTGGCGCGATCGGGGTTGAACATGTAGGGAATAACAAAAGCCCACACGCAGTAGATGATATATTGCAGGGCAATACCAATGGAGATGGTCTTGACGCGGAGGCGCGATGTCGAGACCTCGCAAAGCAGAGTGTAGGCAGTGGCACCGATGGAAATGTTGTAGAAGAAGTTGTAGAGAACAATCAAGGCGACGGATCCCTTGATAGCTCCGGGGCTTCCCTCTGTGGCAAGTGCCGCGACAATAAGCAAGATGACGGTGACGATAAAAGTTCCCCAGAATGTCAGGGGCCGACGACCCACGCGATCAATCAAGAACCAAGAGCATATGTTGCCGGCCAGGGCGAGGCAGTGTTGCACGATTTGCAGCCTGAAGCTGGCGGCTGTGCTGTATCCAGCAAGCTGCATGTAGTATGTTCCGTACGAGGCAATGAAGTATACACCACCCAGTGCTTGGATTGCCAAGGGCATGACTGAGATGATGGTTCGGCGGAGGTTCGAGCGGCGGAAACAGTCGAGATAGGTAGCCCCGGCGGACTCTTCGTGTGCCTTTTCTAGGGTCGTCTGGATCTGGGAGATTCGCATAGGGACGTCGGTTTCGGAATATCCAAGTCGTTGCAACGCTCGAGCTGCCTTTTCCATCTTGCCAGCACCCACGAGCCAGACGGGAGACTCGGGCATGAAAGGAGCAAAGATAATGCACACGCCGGCAAAACCGAACTGAGCACAGAATACAGCTCGGTATGCCCATGCGCTTTCGACCTTTCCGGTTCTGTCGATGATGATGGCTGCCGTCAGAGGGCCCATGGTCATCATGAGTGCTGTGAGGCATGTGAAAAGACCTCGGACGGCCATGGGTGTAACCTGTTGGTAAAAGGTCAGTCATTGTATCTAGGCAATAGTCAATCTTGGTGTGAGTCGTGGCCTACCTCTCCAATGTATGAGACCGCAACGGCCAAGATAACGCCCGCCACGTATCCGTTTAGGAACTTTCCGCCAAAGAACATGGCTGGCTTAGTTGCGATAAACTCCAGAGCGATTGCGACAAAAGACAAGGTTATCGGTATAATGAGCATGATCTTGCGCCCAAACTTGTCAGCCAGAAAGCCAGCTGTAAAGGTTCCCATGACCGAGGCCGCGATAGGACCCGCATAGAAGGCTGACTGCCAATTGGCGGCAAGGACATAGCCATCCTGAAACTTATGTCCAAAGTCCTGGCGGAACCTTGGGATGCCTAGGACCATTCCAGCGGCTTGGTTCTCGAAGGACACAAGCAGACAGGAAAAGACAGCGAAAAGGGCCCATGCGGTGGAGAGTGGACGCTTCCGGATGGCGGCTATAGTGCCAAGTTGGTGTTCTTGCTGGTTGGCGAGACGAGTCAACTCATCTGTGGTATCGTGGATGTGCTCAGAGCCAGCGCCCTTGATGTCGTTCTTGGACGAATCCATGAAAGGCGACTTGGCAACACAAGATTATGTGAATAGAGAGAAGAGGTAGGAATGCTGTTGAGAGTTCAAGGTCGGATGGAGTTCTGGGGATGCTGGAAGAAGCTGGGGTACAACGAGGGTATTTATGCGTTCAGTTGGACGATCCCGATACACTAAGAGGGAGAGAGCATCACGGTGACACCGCACCAATGGTTCGGGTCCCAGGACTTGTGATCGAGAATCTGGGGTCCCCAGAAATAAACGCGAGACTACCCACCCAAGCTGTGGAAGAAGCTAGCGAGCCACACGACTTTGACGAACTAGCCCAAAAAGGAGTCCACGGGGAGTATCGGGGTGGAGGTGATCGGCTATTGCCTACGGCTATGAGGGGATCCATCCTTGCCATCCTCACTCTGTACTCTTTCTACTAACCAATTCCAAGCACAAATACGATTCATGCTGCTATGGAGCCCCTGCTCGCCAACATACTCTCATCCCATCCCTCTACATCACCTGCCGTCCGTGCCACCATGCCACCGGCCAACTCTAGTCCATCATCAACCACCCCGGTCACTAGCCCCGGAGGAGCTCCAATTCTGCCGCAGCGGCGCATCGGCGCCGACAGTCAAGCGTCGACGCGCGAAGCTGCATCATATGCCCGTCGTCGAGCGGGAACAGCATGTTTCGTCTGCCGCGCGCGCAAAACCAAATGCGATAATCAACGCCCCATCTGCGGGTTCTGCGAGGCTACAGGGGGCGCTTGTGTTTATCCGGATGACACGCCATCAGACCACTCAAAGCTCGATAGAGGCAGTCTGGCCATTCTCCAACGCCTGGCGGAGATGGAACAGAGGCTTACTGCACTGATGGATCCACAGCGCAACGGGCCTGGGCATCAGATGGCCGACTACGCTGAGCCGATGCGGGTCTCGACACCGGGAGACTGGGACGTCGGGCTCGGCACGGTAGCTCCAGGTCCTCATGGAGTGGTAGAGCCAAGCAACAACCGCCCGCCGTCGGCCGATGTCATCACGAGAAGCTCCGAGATGCGAGTTGAGAACATCCTTTTGTGGCCCGTCTTCATGGTGAACCACCCGTCCCTTGCCTCAAGCCTCGCCCGTGTGGATACTAATCCGTACCTGCGAGCGACTGGAGGAGACAATCTCTTTGACCTGGATCCCGAAGTGATTCAGAACCTCGTTGAGAACTTTCTGGCGACGAATCACGCCAAGAATCCAATCTTTGACATCGACGAGCTTTGGGTCTGTGTGAGGCAAGTAGCAGACACAGGGCTTCGCTGGGATGGACAAACATGTCTTGTGGTATGGGTCACATTCGATGTTGATTGCATAATTTACTCTGAGCTCCGGAACTGACTCTTGCAGCTTCTCTTATGCGCCGTGAGCGTTCTATCACATCCTGTGTACAAAGAGTCTCAGCCTGGATACTCAAAGCAGGCGAACCTCCGCACTCGCTCAGAGTTATACTTCCAAATGGCCCAACGAAGGATCGGCATGCTTCACCACAGCAATTGCCTCATGGCTGCGCAGTGCAGCTTTCTGACAGCTGTTTATTTAATGACTACGTTGCGAATCATGGCCGCCTGGAAGGCTTTCTCTCAAGCAGGGACCCAATGCGTGGGTTTGCTATTAGCCCGTGGGAGCCTCAACGAGGGCGGTCTTTGCACTACTAGTGACGCAACCGGGGCGAGTGTTGGTGAAGAACACATGGAACAGAGTTTGTACTGGAGCTGTCTTAAAAGTGAATTGTACGTATTTCGTAACTCTGAATGTTTGACGAGTCTTACCTTGCCGCAGGGAACTACGAACCGAGCTGGGACTCCCCGGATCGATTCTCAACGACATGCAATACTCCCATCTATATCCTTCGCCTCCAACTCCGAGCCAGCTATCTTTTGACAGAATGACATCTGGATCTGAGACCCAGAATGAACGTGAGCATCTTGAGCGAGGCTGGTTCTTCTACTTGGCCGAGATCGCCCTCCGGCGCATCATGAACAATGCTCTCTCGGCTCGATACCGGCCTGACTCCTGGTATTACACCTCGAGTTGGTGGACAGCCGCCGGAGTCGATGGGTTTAACAGGTATGTGGACGAGGTTAGGGCCAATCTGAATACATGGCAGGAGATGCTGCCGTCAACAATGCGTTTCCCCCAAAACCCACAGGAACCTACCAGAGACCCTCTGCGAGGGATCCTCAGGAGCCATTTCATCGACGTTCTCGACGTGGTATATTTTCCTGCGGTCCAAGCAGTCGCGTGCAAGGACGTCAAAGAGCTGAGTCCATACGTGCTCACTGCCGCACACGAGGCTCTATTGACGGCAACATATCGGATCGCGATCTCCGAGGAGGGGTTTTGGCACCGCCATCAGGGGACGTGGCTGATGATTCGGACGTGTTCTCGCAGTTCGTTGCTGTTGCTTGCCACCGCGCTTCGAGCACAGCAAGAGCCGTGTCTAGCAAGTCTGCTGCCGAATGGGTGGATGCAGTCTGTAGCGAGGGTCATAACACTTATCGAGTATTGGCAGGATGAGAGTCCAGACCTGGGACCACTATTGGCCCAGTTGCGGGAGCTGAGCACTAGGGCGGGATGTGGCGGCCATTAATTGATCGTGACTAACTGACTCGTATTAAGAGTGTAGCTCCTCGTTCCTGATTAATTTACTAGGGTAATTGACTCATTACCAAAGTGTAATTCCTCCAAACTGTGTCATGTGCGAGGCTGGGCCGGGGCTGGTCCGGGGTGAGTACGTGTGCGCCAGTCAATGGCTCTCGGTCTTAGAGGCGATACTCCCCGACACCGATACTCCCCGACTCGGCAGATAGAGGGATGAACTTCCTGTTCTGTCGCATGTTCTCGACTCTAGCTTGGACGGGGATGTTCGATCGCTGCGCTTAAAATTACCTGAAAAGCTATTTGAACCTCAACTCCCCCATTGCTAGCTACTAAGAATCACATTCAGCCCCAGAACCAACAATTAGCAAAGTCTCATCATCATGACTTCCCTCACACTGCTGTCCAAGGATGAGGAGGCCTCGCCTTCCATCTCCTTCGATCCCAGCCACACAACGGCTGAAATCAACCCCCTCATCTACGGCGGTTTCACTGAGTGAGTTTGACAATCCGACTTTGAGACACCCAGTATTAACTCAGCTAGGCACATGGGCCGCTGTATCTATGGTGGCCTTTACGACCCAGAAAACCCCAATGGTCTCTCCGACAAGAATGGCTTCCGCACAGATGTGATTGACTGCATCAAGGAACTTCAAGTTCCCGTCGTGCGCTATCCAGGAGGTAACTTTTGTGCTACCTATCGTTGGCAAGACGGCATTGGCCCCAAGGACAAGCGTCCCAAGAGGCCTGAGCTTGCATGGGAAGGGATGGAACCCAACACATTCGGTACCGATGAGTTCATGGCTTGGTGCAAGGAAGTTGGCACTGAGCCGTACCTTTGCCTTAACATGGGGACGGGGAGCCTAGAGGATGCGCTGGCGTGGCTTGAGTATTGCAATGGCGACAAAGACACTCATTATGCGAACCTCCGAAGGCAGAACGGTCATGAGGAGCCTTACCGAGTAAAGTATTGGGCACTTGGAAATGAGATGTGGGGACCATGGTTAGATTTCCCAGGATCAAACCCATTCAGAGAACCAACTAACAAGAGGGCAGGCAAGTAGAGCAGCACAGCAAGGAAGACTACGCCAAGAAGGCCATCCAATGGGCCCGAGGTATGTTTTGATTTGTGATCAACTTGATCAACAAGCTAACGTTCTCTGTAGCCCTCAAGCTACTCGACCCCTCCATCCAATTAATTCTCTGCGGAAAGGACGGATACTCCGACTGGGATCGATACACACTTCAGCAGTGCGTTCGATGGGTAGACATGCACTCCATCCACTACTACTCCATGGGCAAGAGCCACTACACCAATATTTCATCAGTGTACGGGGCAGAGCGCGCCATTCAAGTTTGCTCATCCCTCATTGACCTCGCAAGATGCGAATTCGATATGTCCGGATTTCCAGATATGGACCGCATCAACACCAGACCGATGAGCCGAAAAAGGCCAGCAATCTGTTTCGACGAGTGGAACGTATGGGATCCCGAGCGTGCGCCTGGAAACAAGGGAGGTGAGGAGCAATACACCCTAAGCGACGGCCTGGCAGTGGCCATCTGGCTTAATGTCTTTATCCGCAACTGCAAGGAGCTGGGTATGGCGACCATTGCCCAGAGCGTTAACGTTATTGCGCCTCTGATGACCACGCCTAACGGGGCATGGAAGCAAACGACTTACTTCCCACTCCTACTCTTCTCCAAATACATGCGTGGAAAGTCTGTTGCCGCACACGTGCGCACGGGGACTTACAACGGACAGACATTCCCGGAGTGGATTCAAAGCACGTGTGTTGTGCCAAAGCTCGATGCTAGCGCGGCAGTTGATGCAGACGGCTGGATGAATGTTGCCGTGGTCAATTCGGATGAGAGCCAGAGCTTCTCTACCGCACTTAACGGCATTAAGGCTGGAACCGAGGTTCAAGTCTTCACAGTCGGTGGCGAGAACTTTGGTGCTATGGATACTAATTCCGATGGAGACGAGAAGATTGGTATTCGTGAGTCAAAGTGGGTTGCTGATCGTGCATTTACGTTTGAGCGACTGAGCTTCACCTTATTACGATGGAAGCAATAGAGCCTTGTATAGGTTCTGTTGGCAGAGATTTAGTTATCAAATATGTATATATTGCGGAGGCCTGTATTAAATCTTAGAATCGTATTATAGATAAATTCGTCTTATGGTATTTGAGACTATCGGTGTTATAGATGCTAAGTTCACACAAATATCATTCCAACAGTCTATAACGCTACATGTATTAGGTGACAAAGCTTGGGGGAACAAACGAGGTTAGACCGATTTTATTTAGCGTTGAAAAAAAAACCCGAAGCGAAAGCTGTTAAAAGCTGAACGCAGTCTATAAAATTGAAACCAAACATACTCGGGAAGACAGCCAAGTGAGCGATCAGCAGATATTAATTACTGCGGACAAAATTACACGACACACCCTTGTCGCCGTTTATTCACTTTAAGCTACATAAAATCCAGCCTAATGGAAAACAGTCGTAGGCTAAAGCTTGACTCCGTGTTGCATTAGTCTACATGTCTGGTGGAGGTTATAAGGAAATATATTTGCCAAAGGGTAATACTTAGAAAGATGCCACAATCAAGGTCGATACTACCTTGTAATATGATGATATGATTAATTCAGGGTAATTTTGGGACATTTCGACACACCGTTGAGGCTTTTCAGTGATTTGTGCATGCCGCAAACTTTGGGGGGAAAGGCTTCAGGGTAAACCACAAAAACATCATCAGTTAGCCATGTCAAGTTATGAATCAAGAACAGACTTGATAATGATAAGTGAGTCAAGATAAACAAGGTGGGAGTCACCAAGCGCTCTGGCGAAGTGTGGCAATCTACTGATGACAAGCTGCCTAGCTGCCAGATGAGTCGCTCGTCGAGAAGAAGCATGACATCGATGATCACGAACGCAAGAAGAACAACCTCCAGTTTGATGGCCTCAAGACTAACAAATTTATATGGCAAGATGATCTCAAAGACAAGATTGGCACATTCTGCGACGACGTAACCGCCAAGAAAGTGTAAGAATAAAACACCGGAGACACTGACCGCAAGTACACCGAAGGGACGCGCTTTTATATCAAGCTTCGCGTGAATTAGCCACTGAGTAGTGATATTTCGGGAAGTATGGAGGAGAAGTGCAAAGAGAAGATGACGCTAATCATGGACTGTGTCACTGTGATTCCCCCCACCCTCTTGAACTCCTGGTTACGCCTCTTTTCTCATAGAAAGCAGATTGCTGAGAAAGACAATGGCTTGCGACGATAACGAGCTTACAGATCCGCTGAGCTGGAAGCACGGTGGAAGCCTCAAGGTTGGAGAGATCATCTATGGCGTGAATCCTAGGTCGGCCAACGCTTTAGTCACGCCATCTGCTCTTTCCATCGGAGGGATCGCTACTCGTTGTTTGGTATTCATGGATTCTTGGGGCTTTACTCAGTCCCAGCAATCCTGGGGAAGTGGCAGAGTCTTATCTTGCATGGAACATGGGATCATGAATATGACAGCCAGGTTGCTCTTTGCTGTTACCCTGAGGATGCCGAGTGATCGTGGCATCCTTGTTAATGCCGTGCTTCGAGATATCCTCGAATAAAATGACTAAATAGCTTCTTCGGTTATAAAGCTCGTCTTAGAATGTTAAAGTCAAGGGTGCTTATCAAGCAAGAGTGATTATGAAGCATCCAATTTAATACAGGTAACACTCTGTTAGTAGTTAACTAAATAAGCTAACTGGGATGTAGCGTGTTAGCTGTTAAGTTATATAATAATTTAGTAAATAATGTCTTCTTTTTACCCTGGTATAGAACAGACTGTACTCGAAATTTATTTATAAGTATTCTTAAAGCAACTTACCTCTATATGGCCTATAGAGGTTTGAAAAATGTTATAAGACATCCTTGCTAAAAAGAACAATCTCAAGCACTAACTAATTATAGCAATAGACTTAGTGCAGTACAGTAGTGTTAAGGTGCTAGTTATACTGGATTAGGTGCTTTATAATCACGTTACGAACTCTTACATAAAGGTTACATCCTTTGCATAAGGAGAACATAAGCACTTGCCTTTAGCTTACATGCCCCTTTAGTAAACTCCATTAGTGCAGTGTCCAGGAAGAGCCCAGTGGCAATAGCCTGGTTTCAAGCTATCTCGAATGAGGAGGTTAAGCCGCGACCTAAAAGTTTACTAGCAAGGAAAATAGCATTGCATATATAATGTCGGCATCATCTCCTGGCAACTCTGCATCTTCATCCACTCACCTTCGCACTAGCAAGACAATACGCGACCATGTTCTCATCTCTTTTGGCCGTTCTGGCCCTGCCAGCACTCGCGCTGTCAAAGTCGCTACCCGCAAAGACTGTCGACCAGCTCGCACTCGGTACATGGCTCGAAAACATCGCGGCGCGACCCAATGGCGATTTGCTAGTGACCCAAATGTGGCCTTCTGCCGCCGTCTACACGCTGCGGGACCCCTCAACGTGCCGAAATGGACTCGAAGAAATCGTTTCCATCCCCTCCATTCAAAGCATCTACGGAATCGCTCAAGTCCAGTCTCGTCGTGAGAAAACCGAGAAATACATCTTCGTTGGCAGTAACTCGACTGCCATTGGCAAACCCGTTGTTGGCACCTTTGGCGCGTGGTCTATCGAGTTCCAACCGTCGCAATACGGAGCGAAGGTCAAGACAAAGAAGATCAGCAACATGGACAAGAAGAGCGGCTTTTTGAATGGCGTGACTGCAATTCCTCACAGATCGGATGCTGTTCTGGTGGCTGACTCCGCCAATGGCTTGGTCGGCCGCCTTGACCTGAAGACTGGCAAATTCGACACCTCGGCATTCGTCTTCCCGGAATTGGCCCCCTTGAAAGGAGTGCCTTTGCCCATTGGAGTCAACGCTATCCATATTCGCAACGGCTACCTCTACTTTAGCAACTCCAACAAGGTCTCCATCTATCGCATTGCCATTACTTCTGCGGGCCTTCCCGTGAAGAACTCCAAGCCAAAGCTCGTCGCGAATTTATCTGACAAGGTCAGCTTCCTTGATGACTTTGCTTTCGACTCTGAAGGCAACATTTACGCTACTACCAACTTTGATAACTCGGTTGTCTTTGTTAACACCAACTCTGGAAAGTGGAAAACCGTAGCAGGGGGAGTCGGCGAGTTGACAGTCGCTGGCTCTACATCTGTGGCGTTCGGTCGCGGAAAGCGTGATAAGCATACGCTTTATGTCAGTACTGGCGGTGCCCTTGCGAAACCTGTCAATGGAACCAAATCAGAAGGCTCCAAGGTTGTTGCCATTCAGACCCATCCTTAGGAATACTAAGTAGCTCAATCTCCGTGGGCAAAATTTAATGAACAGCTGGTCCGGTTGCTAGGGTTACCAAAACATACTACAGCTCTGTTGGGACCCGTCTTGGTAATGCGGAATGTATGCGAATGTCAGTTAACCATTCTCATGTCAGGCCACAGGGAGAAAGGATTTTTGTATGGATATAACGCACCTCGTGCATAACGTGTTGTACCCTAAATTCCACAGCCCAAGACCTCACGCTAGTACTTATGCAGAAATATACAGTACATCACTTCAGACGTCCAATGATGATCCCTGGTTAACCGAAAAGTGAGCTCTCCCCGCCGCAAAAAACCACCCCTCTCGTACGACCTCTGTTGGTTGCGCCGATTTGCACTTTACAAGCCTTCTCCTGTTACCTTGCTTGAAACAATGTCTGACTCGCCTGCTGCCCCAGCGGCCGCGGAGACAGCCACTGTGGACCAGTCCGAGCCAACGCCCGCTGTCCCGACCACTCAAGCGGTGCTGGTTCCTGCGCCTGATCCACAAGTAGGCCTTTGACATTCACAGTGTCTAATATCGCGGTAATCTCATGGTTCATAGGATGATGAAGAGGAAGACTCTGATTCCGCTCTGGGCGACGATGCGTAAAGATACCAATACCTAAAGCCAGCTAGACATGCAAGTCTACTGACACTATATGACAGAGAAGGCTCTACGGCCTCTCTTTCGTCCAGTATTCTTCAATATCGCACTATTCAGGGCCGGACTTATCACAGCGATCGCCATCCCACCGAGTATTTCACGCCAAATGATGAGCAACAATCTGCGTCTATGGATATCAAGTATGCATCATTCCAGTCGGACTTGCCTCGTCTGAACTTACTTGCCAAACCAGTCATCACTCCCTAAATTTACTCCTGGGTGGCAAGCTCTTCCTTGCCCCTATCGGACAAGATATTCAGGTAAGTTTTCATCAAGACCACGATGAAGATTGCTCAAATTTATTATTGAGTAGAAAGTCCTCGACGTAGGCACTGGAACTGGTAGGTTCTCACTGTTTGGCCAAGTTGACCCACGCATAATAATCGCAACAGGCACCTGGGCCATGTATGAAGCTCTCCTTCTCTTCATTAATAACACCAATCGACTAATTGACACTTTTAAGCGACTTTGCCGATGAATACCCCAACGCTACGGTTATTGGCTCCGACCTCTCGCCTATCCAACCGATCTGGGTTCCACCCAATCTAAGGTTTGAGATCGACGACGCGACCCTCACATGGACGTGGAAAGAAAATACCTTCAATTTTATTCATGTTCGCTATCTTTTTGGCGCCATCAAGGACTGGGCCGGACTCTTCAAGGAGGCATATCGTTGCTGTGCCCCTGGCGGGTGGATCGAGTCTGCTGAAGCCGATGTCAGGATTATCAGCGACGATGGAACCACCGATGATGTGCCCGTCTTGAAGCTATGGTCTAAACTCTACGAAGAAGGAGGAAAGAAGCTTGGGTATCCGTTCTACCTCCAGGAGACTAACCTTCAAGAAAAGAGCCTTGAAGCAGCCGGGTTTAAAGACATCACGAGCGTGAACTACAAGGTAAGTGCCCTCTGTTGTTTTGCCGCGAGAAAGTGAGACTGAAGATAGTCTGAACCCGTGTTTCCAGTCTCCAGTCGGCGGCTGGCCCCAGGATGCGCAGATGGCCGAGGTTGGCTATTTCGTCAAATCCACTCTTGAGAACGACATTGAAGGTTAAGGTGCCTCCAAAAGGCCATTTCTATTTATGCTGATCTTGAGGTAGGCTATACGACTCTACTCTGGAACGACGTCCTCCAGTGGCCCGAGGATGAATACCAGTTATTCCTTCATGAGATGCGCAAGTCCCTGCGGAATCGCCAGATTCACGGATACATGTCCATACGTTATGTTTAAGCACGCAAGCCAGAGACTTCTGACACGGCAGAATGATGTATTGACTAATACATGATGTTCAAAGAGATAAGACCCTTGGGATTAACTGACAAAGCTGTATTTGTTGCGTATTGCTCTGTCAAAGGCAAGGTGCTTCCCATTTAAAGAAGAGCATAGTTGCTTTTATATTTCCAGTATCATAACCCAATGTTTACACTATATACTGATTTCAAGCTTTTTGCGTACATGTCGCAGGGGAGGACGTTTATATCTAATGCATCATCAGAGGTTATCTTGGACCTTAATAACTCTCTGCTTGTGCAATTAGTCCCGGAACATCTTGAGCCAGTTGACCCTTGAGATACCCTATAATCAAGCAGGAGTCCACATTCTAGTGGTTGTTACGTCTATCACAAGTATAAATAGCTCGATTTAATACCGGATGGTGTTCCAACTCTCATAATGTATAAACTGTATATAATAGGATCTTTACTCCAGAAGTTGTTAATAAGACAATACGTGTACTCAAGAGCTTGCTCAAAACCGATGGGTAACTGTCGCTATTGATACTAGCAAGAACTTCCAGAGTGGACGACACATCGACGAGCCCCAATGCGTTGACGTTAACACCATCCAGTTTCTATCCATCGTCTCGATTGTCGAACGGAGTCAACGATATACTCGAGCATATTTTATGAAGCAGACTTACCATCACTCCATCCGAGTCTTCTCGACAGGTATGCGTGACTGACATTACTTGGTCTTTTTCACATAGCGACTGTTGCTCTGAAACAACAGTGTCTCCAGCATACAAGTACACTTGGAAACCTCGACACTTGCATTGGCTTATTTGTTGGACGATAATGTGGGTGAGCATCCTGTATTTACGGAATTCAACCTCGTCATCTACGAAATAAAACGACATGGGGTTTGTCGAACATATAGCCCTGGTGAAGAATGACCACAGTAATTTGCCGATACGATTAGCAAGCAGTAGCAGCTGAAGTCGCGGTGTCATGCGACCCATGTTCTGTAATTTGCAGAAAGACTTGAGGGAAACCAGCTCATGAAGCCTTGTGAGTACATCTGTGCAGAGCACTTTGCTTCGCTTTTTGGTTATGAGCAACATTCTCACACTATATCCCGGAGTATTTAAAGCTGTGAACTAGCTACTACTGACGGCTAATTCGCATGCCTTGGTTCTTTTCGAAGTCTGGCCTAGACTTTCCATTTTTGGCTCACTTCTCGGCCGGCAGCTCAACAGGTTTCTGAGTATTACCAAGCTCTGATCTCCCAAAAACACCAAAGTTCCCGGACAGTTCGTGACGTTGACTAGTCTCCGAAGTAAAACTTACAGGGAGAGGCTCTTTGCTGCAGACCATCTTGTCTGAGTCTGGATTGGATAATGCCGTCAAAGTCTTGGCCTTACTTCGTTTCCTCTTCCGCAAGATGCCCCATAAAGCTAGACCCCCAAGAACCGATATCGCAGCCCCGACTCCGAGTCCAGTCGCCACTTTCACAGTTGTTGATATTCTTCCTTGTTCGCTTTCTTGCTCTGGAGGTTTATCCAGGGTTGGGCTCGCCGTGATAGTGGTGGCAGCGGTGGTGGTGCTAAGATCCGTAGACTGATAGTTCAGCTGGAATAAGGGCGCCCAAAGCGTCATTGTGCGTTCGACAGTGACGAATTTCAGGTTTTCTGGAGCTCTTTTCGTAACAATGTCCGGCGTCAATGTTACAAGTGCAGGGCGAAACATCTCGATGCCAGAACACTCTGCTGTTAGGACATCGGTCGTCGTCGCCGCCGCTATGGCCACACACTTGTTGCCATTCGAGTTGGTGCACATGAAACCTCTACGTGGCGTCGGTTAGAATAAAGTATGAACAGAGAATCAAAAGCGTACTCTGGACAACATCCCACGGCAGTCTCTCCAGGCCGAAGACTAAACTGGTTGTCCCACTCGGGCTGCTTATCGTATATCGCCGTACAGGCCGACACATATCCTGACGGACATGCCACGCCTGGTGAGTAAAATCCCCATCCCACTAGGGGATGTTGTGGCGGGGGAACGTTGCGGTCAGTGGGCGGCCAACATTTGTAGTTATCTTGTAGTGGGCTTCCTTTCGGATCCAACTCAGTCACGCATTTCTGGCCTTGAAAAAGACTTGAACAGGTCGAGCACAGCTGGAAGTTGACGGTACAGCTCTGCGGTATTGACCAAGGTGTTGTCAGTGGGCCGAGGAGTGTCCCAGGAGAACCAGTAAGGATAGACATATCAAGACAAATCTAATGAGAGGTAGGTAGCTAGATAAGAATGTTGGTAGAACTGAGATTCCATGCCTTCTCGTGGGAGCCTAACTTCTCAATTTTGTACGACATGACTGTCTCAGTAAACGTTACATGGGCGCGTAGCGCCACGATATCAGTGGCGTAAAACAATCGTTTAGCGCTGGTTTCGTCTGTGTTAGAAAATAAAACATTAACGGGACATGTCACGTATCAAGTTTTATGACTGATGATATCTTCCTTGCTCTTTTGTGACATTCGGCTAACTTCACAATCTGTAATTATTGATAGATTATTTCCAGCCAGTAGACAGTCTGTCCTTTCCATGTTCTATTTTCTAGAATGCTTTCAGCTACCCGGGTTTCTTGTTTTCAAGGTTGCCCTGCAGCATATGCCTCAAAAATCAAGACGTTGTACATTTATCAATACGCCCTCGTCGCCGTCGTTCGCCTTTCGGAACTTTTGACCTCAACTGTGTCTTTTCCCTACATATTAACGCCAAAAAGTCACTCTCCATCATTGATTACTGTTTTCTCTCAAACTTGACGCAGCCCAACAGCACGTTGCTTTGGCTCACACGGCTCAGTCCGTATTCTTGGCCACCGTCTCCACCCATTTATGCTCAGGATCGTACCCAACATGAATTTGCGTTGGTGTCAAAATCTCTCGGTACTGAACCGCACTCACCCAATTACCACCCGTCAACCTTTTCGGCTTCCTCTCAGCCTTTCTCAGTTTTCCGAACTTGGACGCAAGCTCCCATGTTCGGTATTTCACAGACACGTGCTTGAGCTTGAACCGATCTTCCCAGGCAGACTTTCCGCTGCTGCTGTGGAATGTGCGAGACAAAAAGCCTGTGAGAATACCGAGTACGATGACGAGGCCAAGATTATCTCCATCTCCTGAAGGCATCGACCAGCTGTCGTGGGGGAAGCAGGTGATGGACGTTAGATTGATGCCATGGGAGAGGGCGTTTCCGATTTCAATCTATCGATGCGCGTCAGCAGGCTTGGTTGAATTTGGTACACAGAGCAAGGGAGGTTCCATACAATTTCCCCTTCTTCTGGTGCAAAATCGATTTCTTGCAATTGAGGCAGGTTATTAATTTTTTCGCCACAGTTGCTGATGATAGATATGGAATCTTGCAATCATGGATGATCCCCGTATAAGAAATGCGCAAACTTGTCAGGTTTTCATGCTTGAGAATAGATTGCAACATCAAGTCAGATAACCCAGGGTTGGTGGGAACTTCAACTGAATACTGGTAATAATCTTCGAGTTGAAGGGCCGTTAAGGTGTCGAACGAAGACAAGAAGCGACAATAGACGTTGACGTCTTCCTGGTATTCTTCCTGTGTCTGTCGGCCGTAAGAACTTGGCATCTCCAACCGCAGAGTTCGCAAGTTAATGCTTGCGGCATTATTCTGTGACGAAGAAGTCAAGTCTGTAAGATGCTGGAAGAAGAGATGGCTGCCATCTTTCAAGCCTGTAAGCGTAAGCTCTCGCAGCCCGACAAGGTTAACAGCCCTGTGTAAAGATCTGATGAAAGTCGCATCAAATGAGACATAAGAAAGAGTGAGCGACTTCAAGGCGACAAGATCATGATCTTGACTTGCAATAGCACCCGCAGAGACCTTTGCCTCCCAATCCTGTAAAAAGTTACACGGAAACCAGTTTGCGGCGATAGCTAGGCTCTGAAGCGTCGATGTAGAGTTCAAAACCAAAGACCGAGCGACGTCCTCATCGAAGAAACCGCTGTCGCCAGCATGGCCGACTTCCATGCTGAGATGCTTCAAGTTCTTGAGTTGGGCCAGCGGTCTCATGGCTCCAGGTTCGAAGGAGTGTGCGATGAGTTTCAAAGCTTGCAGGCTCTTTATTGATGCTAGACTCTGAGCCATTGACCTGCGGGTGCAGTTAGCAAGCCTTGACTTTGGGTGGATGCGAATGAGCAGGATGCTGATGAACTACTTACTTTGTAAGCACCGTTGTCTCCACAATCTCCAGGTTGTTGAAGTTTTTGAATGCCTCTTCGACGTATCTACGGACAATATCCTCGTGCTTTCGCCCAGGGTTTACAACGCCGACGATGATCTGGCGTACATGGTCTGCACAGGCAGGTTTCGCGTACTCGTCAAGGAGGGTTGAGTATCGGTCCTGTTGCCCCTTGTATTTGCCTTCTCTCTTCAACTGCTTCATCTGTGCGGTGGTAAGATGTGGTTCAAGGGTACGAATGAGCTTTGAGATGTGGGCATGGAACATGGCGGCAACAGCAATGCGCTTGTGAAGCCGTGGCATCATGACCGAATAGTATCTTTTGCAAGTTCGACCCAATTTTCCCACGGTTGATGGATCTTGGACCTTGTAAATTTATATTAGCATAGTCATAATACCTTAACTTGCACCCGTGTACTTGCGTTGTCCAGAATCATGTGTAGTATTTCTGGCGGGAAGGAAGACAAAGCATCATTGGTTGAGCTGAACTGGCCCTGAACGGCCTGTTCTTTCTCATTGCCAACTGACGATTCCATCACTTTTTTCTTTCCCTTGGCCTTGACTTCTGTTTCAACCGCTGTGACTTTACGCTTCTTGCTTTTGACAAGTTCAACAGGTGCATTTTGTTGGGTCTCGACCGTGTCTCGAGTCTCTTGATTTTTTAACCTGGCGCTTCTTCGGGTTGACATTTTGTTCGCTCAATTCTGTCGATTCAATGGGTTTACAATAGTCGGAGGCGTAGAAGACAGTGTTTCTAAGAAGCGACGCGATTTAATTACATAGAGTAGCGTCACCACGTGATCGCGTGCTGACGCTAGCTAGCTGAGTCTATTAGCCATCTCAGGAAATCGTTCACCTTTGCGCTTTTAACGATTGGCCTATATACTTCATGCAGCTTGCATAATCATTCCAGTGAGATACTTAGAGATGCTGCGGTGACCCTATTATGCGAGAAGTTAGGGCACTTGTTCACTGTGAAACGGGCGTGGGTAGGTTGCTCATGGCTATACATGATAAGTAATGTGCCAATTCGTATTTGACAGCCGATTGCAAGACGAGCGAATCATTTCTTGCTTATGGTGCAAAGCGATATGTGAACTTGTCTCATCATGGTTGCGTCTTTTCACAAGCACAACCCGGCTGGAGACAGGTCGGTCGACAAAAACCCAAGAAACCCGCAGTCGTCTACTGCCGCTAGAACTGCCGTGATGGATGCTATTCGGGCCGTCAGGTTCTGCTCAAATAACCGGTTCCTCGTCTATTGTGCCCCTAGCCGTTGGCGATGTGGGAATTATTGTGTCATAGATTAAATATAGAGGTAAAGCGGAGAGCCATTGTAGTGTTGTACTGGGAAGAACGACGACGGCTCATTTATCCATCCAATCCAGGGCCGTCGCGACTTCAAGCTAACAATGCAACTCAATAAACCCCTGCGGGTAATTCTCTACTCTGATTGGGCATATGGACCGAACGTATCTATGCTGTGTTGTGCTGATGGCACTTTGGTAACGTCCATGATCCGTTCATTCGTCATAAATGGGTGATTGGTATAAATGCATTTAGCCCTATTTCTCAGATGTCCCTAAACCTCTTTACAAATTTTTAGTCCCAATCATCCAAGAAACCATTTTGTTGCAATCATGAAGACTTCAAATCGTCCCGATGAGTGGAAAATTGAACAGGGATTGTCTGGAGCTGTGCTTCCAGTCCTTGATATGACCGGTCCAGAGACCAGATCCTTGGACCCTCAGGTCTTTGGTGAGCTCACCAAAGATGAACAAGCGATCAAGGAGGTCGGTGACCGGGATACTCTCTTCACTGCTGAACGCAAAGGGTGGACAGGGTTAGTTACCTACCTAGGACGGGCTATGGGGCCTCACTATGTGCTGCGGGTTTCAATAGGTTCTATACTAATCAGTCTTTCGATCTAGCTTCGTCGAATGGGAAAGTAACCCGGAAAAGAAAGCCGCAGCACATAAAATCTTAACTTCTCAGACCTTTCCTCCTAATCCGGAGTACCAGCTCGGCCCCATACCTGGGACCAACCCTGTTCTTTCCGGAACTCACTGGAAGATGTGGCACCATGCCGTCGGAGGTGAACTCGCTAAACTACCCGAAGCCTCGTGGGCGACTGTCCTCGAGGAGAAGCACGCGGATATGCTTCATCTCCTTCAATTCCCGTACAACGGGGAACCTCCCAAGCGTCTTGTCACTGCCAAGGAGTTTACACCTAACTCCCTTCACTTTGTGAGGAATCATGGAGGAATCCCCATTATCGAAACGGAGGATTTCAGCTTCCTCCTCGACGGTCTTGTGGCAAATCCTCGATCTTTCACTTTGGACGATCTTATGGATGAGACCAAGTTTCCACGCCTGGAAAAGAACGTCACGATTCAGTGCTCAGGAACACGTCGCATTGAGCAGATCCGCGAGTACGCCGGCCAAGGTGACGAAGTCACTCAAGCGCCTTGGGCTGAGGGTGCAATCGGCACAGCTCGATACGTGGGCATCAGTCTCAAGAAAGTCATCAAATCTTGTGGTGGTTTAATCGATGGCGCCAAGCATTTGGAGTTTTACGGTGCCGATACCTATTTTAAGGATGCCCAAGCTATGAATTATCTTGTCAGTGTTCCGTGGTCAAAGGTCAAGGCAAACGAGGTGATGCTGGCCTGGGAGATGAACGGAGAAGTCCTACCCAGGATCCACGGATATCCGCTTCGCATTGTTGTATTTGGGTATATCGGAGCCAGGAGTGTGAAGTGGCTGTATCGCATCAAAGCCATCAAAGAACCCTCAAAAGCGCCAGTTCAGACCCAGGAATACCTCTATTTCCCTCAACAGGTGGGGAAGCACAACTTCAAGCTGACAGACGGTATCCAGATCCAGGAAATGCCTGTCAGCTCAGCTATCATGTCACCGTGGACCAAGCAGGTCGTGATCCACAATGGTAAAATTCGCTGCAAGGGTTGGGCTTATTCTGGCGGTGGTCGATGGCCCGAACGCGTGGAACTTTCGTCTGACGGGGGCTTCAACTGGTACACGGTTCCGGTTGAAAATCTCTCCAAAAAGCGGAGGTGGACCTGGCGCATCTGGGAGTTCGAGCTTCCCTGCGACGTTGAAGGATGGGTCGAGATCGTCTGTCGCTGCTGGGACAATTCTTTGAATACTCAACCTCCTAACGTTCGAACGGCCTGGAACTGGGGCTTGCACGTCACGAGCTCATGCCATCGAATTTCGGTGTATAGTGTCAACAAGTCCAGGCCCGCGACCAAGACTCGCCTCGATGAGTTTGAGAAGCACGACGTTCCATTCGGCCCTCTTACTGTTCCTCTTTCATGGCCCTCCCAATCCTGGGAAGACTACGACAAATACTGGCGGGAGCATGACCCGCGTGATGCGGACGATTGATGATCTGATCTTTAGGTTGTGGCTAGTAATATGTAACTGCCTAGGCTCTTTGGAACTCTGACCCACAAACATATGTTCTTTTACAGGTTATTTAGGATATAAAATAAGAAGTTCAACAGACAAAGTCTGGTCTCCCGACTCATTACTAGGGACAACACTAGAACTGTGGGGAATTCCACAACTAAAGACAAATAGTTGTAACTTATCTTTTTCATGTCACATGCATGTTTTTCCAACTTACAAGAGACGAGCGCTTCAGAGGCCAGCGGTGAACGGGGTACGTCACCGACGGAAGAAGATGTGTTACGTGTACTCCATCTCTAGCATCGATAATACAGCGTCTATCATTAATTTATCTCTAACTGCATTTCTACGGTATATACGGAGGTAGCACAAAGCCCAGGACCTGTTTGCGCTACTAACGGTATAACCGAGTCAACGATGCCATGCACGGTGGCTACCTCTGGGCTATGATAGTGTCTGGAGAAGGTTGTGTAGCTGGCCAGCTTGCACGTTACTGTGTCCACCTTCTCTTCGGTAGGTCAGTCTCTATATTGACATCTAGGGACGATATAAAAGTGATGTTAGGGAACCATTTACACAAACTTGACGTTAACGGCTAGTTAGAATGTCACTTGATATGAAGATTTTTGCACTATGATCTTTTTCAGTTTCTTTCTAGACATTTGTTCTTCTTGTGCTACTTGCTCCCTGCCCGCCCTAGCTCTCCTGTAGTTTAAGCCAACTCTCCCTACTAAACATTCGTGAACCAGCACGAACCTCAGAAAACCGACAGTTGCTTCCGTCTTTCAGGGTAGTTCATGGATTGTTTTAGGATTCCATCAACATCCTCTCACTCTAGTTCATCGCGAAATTGACCCTTGATTATGGAGATATGGGTACCAAATCTAGGTCGTTCCGTCCGCCCAGCGCAAAGTGAACTTGTGGGCTTTATCGACGAATTGACGGATCTCGGACTCTTTTTTCGCCTCGCCCATGATTTCCGGTATGGCGGGCATCCAAGTGCGAGTCGCAGAAATCCTCTGAATCTCCAAAAACGATGCATACTGTTCCAATAGAATGCCGTGATCAGCCAGAGCATATGGAATCGTGATCGTCTTCATATTGGTGACAATCTGGGCACCGATTAGCCGTGCCTCCACTGAGTGAAACCATTTATTCTGGCTCTTCAAAGCCCAGTATTGCTCCATGAAGAAGCGGTTTCGGACTGAAAATCCTGGGTCGCAGAACTTTCCGGACACCTCCAACTGAGACTGGCACTGGGAGCACCAGCCCGACACCAGTTCGAGGTCGGATTTGGCTTCTTTACACGGCCTTTTCAGGATCTCCTTCCATTGCTTACAGTGAATAGCGTCGAGTTCGACACAATGCGCACACACCGGGTAAAGCTTGAAGAGATCGCGACACATTGTTGATAGACCCCGAGGCGGCACTTACCGTGATGGCTACTTGTTCCTTTGTCCGTGTCAAGAGTAGGTTCTGTTGCAGCGAGTTGGTCTGGAGGATGAAGAGTGGGTTTTGGATAATAAGTTAAGTCGGGGATTTATAGTGCCTTTTACGCTTCTTGTTCTATTTTAGGTCTAGTTATGATGAATACTGTACCGTGATCGCATGGCTGTTTCTTCAGCAACTATAAATACTTGTTTCGTGAACATGGGAGTTTTCGATGAAAATGTCCCTATTTCATTAATATATAATTGTCCTGTGAATATATACTGACTCTAACTCGTTGTTCTCCAACTGAAACGCCTTTTTATAACTTTGCCCTTTTTTAGATGTTAATCAATGCTATTTCTTTGATCCTGTGATTCCTGTCGCCTATGATAGTATGTACGTAGTCTTACTGAACAGTTCTGACAAAATGGACCCTCTTGCCTTGTGTACTCTTTGACACTATCAGCACAGGTGGAACCAGAAGGAAACATATACAAGAAACGTGAAAAGCTCCTCTAGTCGACTATGACGGAAAAACAGGCCGGTCGTTCAGGTTTCCACAAGGGGAGACCTACGTGAATGCCCTACACTATCTAGCCGTCCATGACCCGCGATGTAGGGTATTCTGCAATGCTTCAAAGTTGCTAGACGAGTTGTCAGGTGAAATTAAGTTCAACTGTAGGACCGCATATCATTTATCAACCTACAGATGCTGTTACTAGTGATAGGTGAGCCTCCGTTTAGTAGCTTTGACTTAAGAAAGGCGATCAAGTATTGCCAGCCAACCTGTTCTAATAACCCGTCCTAATTCCTATAGACATAATCAATGGCTATCTGTCCAAGGATTTAATTGCGCATATGACTTGATAAACTTGCCCGCGAAGTACTACGACATCCTTTAGCTCGTTAAGATTCGACTGCGACTCGTCTCAGACTTCTGGCATGTTGGCTAGAAAAGGGCAGGGAGAGCACCCCTCCCTGTACATCAGGTTAGCCTTGGGTCTCACAGATCCAAGTAGAGCCTCGCCCCTGGGGAAAGAAAAACACGCACTGGGATACCCTGTTATCGACCCATAAAGATGCCTTCGGACTGTCTTGTTCATTTCTTTCCCCGCTAACCTCGCCTAATTTGCAGGGCGAAGAAAATATGTGTTTCACAAGCATAAGCATCTGGACAGCGATTACATCACTGTCTCTCAAAGAGCTGTTGTGTTCAGGAGCTTCAGCTACGCGAGAAATAAGAGTTTCAAAGCATCCCACCATCCTTCGCATCAGGGATATATCGATGCTGTCTCCCTCACATCTGTAGCCCATTTGGCACTGAATCTCCCGATATCCGTGTTGTACAACAAAAGCACTAACAATCGAGACCGCCTCGTGTGTTACGGTCTCAAACCCGCTCTTATGTCTCCCTCGTTCTGTCTTTTGGCGGTTCATGCCAGTCACTGACACATGCACCCTAGGCGATTGGCAAAGTACTTACTACCCTATACGTAAGGAGTTAGAAGTGGTTGTACTCAGGAATGTTGTAAGATGATTAAACAAAGCTAAACTGATCAGAGGTATCATCAATAACATTTAAGTATTGACTGTTCCCTTATGAATGAAATTACTTGTTCCTCCATCTCATTACGAATTGGGCGCTCACACAGTTACACACGAGGGTAGAGTGATTAACTAGTCGTACGGCATCAAGCACGCCAAGTGTTTTGTCTTAGATATAGTATTTGTGATTTGTTGGCTTTGTAAGAGTGGGTGAGTCGTGTCTCGGAGATCGGATATTGCGCTCGGTTATGTGTCACGCTTCATTCAAAGCGGCGCGGTGAGAATCGAGCTGAAAGGGGGGAAAGTTGGCCTGTCAGAGCAAGAGACAAGATAAACCGGTCCGTAGTAAGGATGCATAAATTCGCTCGAGCCCTGTTTGAAGTTTTGTCACCCTTCATCGCATATCCACTTAGCTTTTTAGGTGTGCCATATCTATACTTGATTCAAAGCTTTCTTCGACGCTACACTCAAAGCTACCATGGTCTCACAAACCGTCCTGTCGTATCGGCGACGTCACTTCCAACGTGCTGGCAGCTGGTTGCCCGACGACTCCAGGGTTCTGGTAGACTGGGTTAGCAAGTTCGTTGCTTCTGCCGAGCGAAGATACCGACCACAGGGGCTCCTAGCTTGGCCTAAACCTATCCAAGAGTTAAATGACCTTATCGAAAGTACCGCTGATCTTCGAATGCTCGCTTCGGCTATGTTCACTGAGGTTCCTAACAAGAAGCCTTACCTGAATGATCCGGAAGGATATAGGCAAATTCGAGACTACAGGCACTTGCTCGATTTGTTGGCCATCATCACAACTGAGGTTGCGCCTGCTTGGAGCACGACTGAGTACGGTATGGGTTCCATTGGTCTTCCGATCAATGCGATCTTCAATTGGCCCATGGCAACCCCGAGTGGGTATGCCTTCTTCCTCAAGCCTGAGGTCAACGCAAAGCTTAAAGCTATCCTTGATTTTTGGAGAGACAACGTGCTCGCGACGGAAAAGTCTCAATACGTCCTCACTACCGACGATGATGGATGGCTAAGCCATGAAGCACTGTTCTTTATTGAAGAAGACACCAATGTCGATGGTCAGCCAGCACTTGCGTTTGAACAGATATTCGAATGTGACCCAGTCGGCGATCCTGTGCACTGGGGGTTCAAGTCCTGGGACGATTTCTTTGTCAGAAAGTTTCGAGATATGGACAAAACTCGGCCTGTCGCTTTCCACAACAACCCGAGATGGATTGTTAACTCGTGCGAATCGCAACCATTCGCGCTCCAGACAAATGTCAAAGAGTATGATACCTTTTGGCTGAAAGGGCAGCCATATTCGGTTACCGAGATGCTAAATCATCACCAAGACGCAAAACAGTTTGTTGGTGGCACAGTGTTTCAAGCTTTTCTAAGCGCTACCTCATATCACCGCTGGCATTCTCCTGTAGGAGGGAGGGTTGTGCACGCAGAGGTGATTCAAGGGACGTATTTTTCAGAACCCACCAGTACTGGCTTTACGAACTCAGAAGGTCCTGATCCACTTGCTTGCAACCAGTCCCAGGGCTACATCGCCCATGTTGCAACAAGAGCCATGTACTTGATTGAAGCGGAGGAACCAATTGGCTTAATGTGTGCTCTATACGTGGGGATGGCCGATGTATCGACGTGCGAAATTGGTGAGAAGTTCCGACGAAAATTACCACAAACAGTGGCCAAAGGAGAAGAACTGGGCACTTTTCGTTTCGGAGGCTCTACTCACTGTCTGCTGTTTAGAAAGGATGTAAAACTGGCTTGGGTCACCGAGGCATCTCCTGGCTTATCGCACAAGAACATTCCGATTCGAAGCGAGCTGGCATACGCGCATGCCTAGATGTTGCAGTCAGAAGGAATCATTCCAAACTTCACTTCTGTTTCTTCTTGTCTTTACCTGTTATGGAATTTGGCTAAACGAATGATAACACATATTATCTTAATACATTGTTATTCTCTTAAGTTGCCCACTATTTACTATTTTCAGACGGGATAAGTTCAAGCGTGAGGATATCGAAGCTAGTCAGCATGAGATATGCCGACTTGTCGTATTTAGACACTAGAGCTGGCGGTCATTTATCAGTGAAGAAAATATAGGCAGAGAAACATGTAGTGACTAAAAAAGACATTGTATTACGAAAAACGTATCTGACACATATCCACATGAGTCTTTATATAGCAGGGTATGGGTCAGTTCAGTGAGGTCCTATATAAGGTTGTTTATCTTCTATCGCGTAGTTACGGCTTTCCCTCCACCTTCAGTTACTATAGCCTCACAATCGACGGCGACTAAAGCCCTGGCTTAACTTATCAGACTAAGGAACAATCTATCCACGATAGCAACGTTCCAACGTGGTCCGTCACTAAAACAAACAAAAACATCATAAAGTCTGCACTCCATATGCTCCAATACGAGCAGCATGCAGCGGCATAGTGACAGGACTAGCAAGAGGAGAGAATCACCTTCTTGGATCCTTGACTCGATTAGGCCATTGGAAAGCAGTCGCAGAATACCGACTAATTCAATTAATTATCTCGCATTTGCAAGTGGCCCGATCTGAATATTAATAACGCTTCCGGTTTAGTCATTTAGGCACACTAAGAATCGTTGTCGCGTCGAGCATAGTAATAGAAGTTGGAGATGAATGTCGCCGGTATATAATCGAGGAGACTGCCAGCACAGCTCCTCTCAAGGCACAGCCGCGGGAAATTCCAGAGCCTATTGCTATGCTAAAGATTCTTATTCGATAGAGTTTGAGTCATCGTTATACAGTAAGAAATAATAAGAAAATGGACCCAGGACGAGAACGAACATGATGTCGATTCCGTACTTAGTGATGACATGTCAGCGTCGTCTGGTTGGATGGCCAAGGAACGCTAATGACGCGGCGTTCAAGTACACGTTTTACTCCCTCTGCAATGGATGTTGTTATTTATGACCGACCAACGCTCACTTATCAAGAAATGTGTTGGTTTGTACCCGCTAGGACACTGTTTGCGTTGTTCGCGTAAATTGTTTGCTTCTCGGCGGTGCAGGGTACAGATTTACCCCATGTCCACTTGATGCTGTTGTTTGTGACCGACCAACGTTCAATTATCAAAATACGTGTTGGTTTATACACTCTAGAGCCATGTTTGTGTTGCTCGCTTAAGTTGTTTGCTTCTTGTTGGCGTATGTGGCGTTATATCGGACCATCCATACCTTCAACATAACCAACATCGGTGTGCGGGTCAAGGCCTACTGCGGATCGAAACGTATTTGGGACTGGGCTTGAAGTACAAAATTGATTTGTAAATCATAGCAAGCGCTGTAAGCGAGGGAAGCTCTGATTCTTTGACATAGCACTTATAAATATACCCTCCTTCTCTGCGCTCATTGTTAACTATTCATTCCACCATTGTGCTGTTTCTTGCTCCCCATAGGCTCTTGTTTACAGTGAATCATTATGGGTATTTCTCCGAGTACACTTTTTTCCCGTTGGCAAACCCTCCAGTCACTCGAGTCAGGGTCATGTCACCAAACAGTACCATCTGTGTGCGACCCGCAAGACTTGAAGACCTTTGTACAACCGTTGATCACGTCGTTTGCTGATGCAATTGGGTATACACCACTGTCGACAACGAATGATGAGGCTCTGTGGGAGGCAATGATCCTCTACGCAGACCGGACGGGCGTACCCTATGAGGAAGGAACTCATTCGTGGATGTGTTTCAAAGTCGGATACATGTATCCAGTCGTATGTATCATCTGCATAGCGTGGCGGCTTATCACAGCTGATAGAAACACCCAGGTCTGCTACCCTCACCATCCGCTTGAGGTACAGGTATATGTCGGCATCTATTCCTGGCTTGGCCTTCTACTCGATGACGAGGCTACCAAGTACCTGGACGAGTTTCAGAAGTTTCATGTACGGTTTTGTGCGGGCGAGAGGCAGCCGATACCTTTGCTTCAAGGCTGGGCGGATCTGATGACGATGACGTTCGAGCACTGGGATCCTTTAATCGCCAACTTCATCGTTTCTTCGTCTCTGAACTTTCTAAACGCCAATGTGCTTGAAGCACGAAAGGAGTTTAGTCGCATTGAACGCACGCAAGCTGGGGGTAGCTGGGCATGGTTTCTTCGCGAAAAAGACGGGGTGGGAGAAGCCTACGCCTGGTTCACATTCCCGAAAACCCTGTGTCCAGACATCTCGTACTTTCTGGAGGTGATACCGGATTTGTCCGCATGGATTGGTCTCACAAATGACATACTATCGTTAGTTCATCCTTCTTAGCACTTCCCTCCTGGTCATTGCTAATCGTGTGTAGATTCTACAAAGAGGAGCGAGCTGGGGAAAAGCACAACTATATTCATAACAGGGGATGGTACGAGCGTAAAGACGCGCAGTGTGTTTTTACTGAGATAGTCAACGAGGTGGAAACCAAAACTCAACAGAGTAAGTCCCAACGCAATTTCCCCATCACTTTTACTGTTTCTGACCTTGGTTCGTAAACAACATGCTAACGTATTACATCCTAGTGCGACTTGTGTTTAAAGGCAGAGATCAATATCTGCGACTGTTGAATTGCCATTTACTGGGTTACATTGCGTTCCATAAGTTGAATAGTCGCTATAGGCTATGGGAAGTTGGTCTAGGAGAGGACGCTACAGACAGAACTATCCCCAAAGCTTAGTTCTTATTTTCAGTTTCTTCTCAATCTCAAAGATACTCAGAATAATATCTACCATTTGCCTGTCATATAGTCTGCTGAATATGTCGATACTTGGATCTGAGACATCTTAAAATACCTCGGTGAAGGCCTACATTAAGTTGTACTTGTAGCTAGCGATAGTAACAGTGGTGGTTCGCCCCTTGATATCCTCCAATAGTTCGTAGAATTAATCAACTCTTGACAGTTTGCTACAACCCAAGGCTATTTGCGTAAAAGGTTTGGGGTCATTTCCCAACTGCTTATCAAGTAGGGCTCTCCCCAGATGATAAGGCCTGTTCCTGGGGCAGAATCCATCTCATCCAGTCTAGCCGTTTGGCTAGTAATAGCTGGCGTGCAGGATGAAGATGTCAAAAAGATTTTCAAATTGATTAGAGTCCCGACCAAATCGTTTATAAAATCTGCGTGGCTGAAGTCAGATCCACGTTTTATCAGATTTTCCCTCATTGTCGGGCAAGGAAGGCAATCAATCCATGAGAAGTGATTGGCACTCATCTGAACCGGTGTTGGCGTTAGCGAGCCAGGACATTCTGGTGCGATCGGCAAAATGGTTGAAAACCTGGGAAAGGATGCGTGATCTGTACAGGGTTCGAGTTGAGGGCCTGGTACTCGATACTGTACTGTCAGAGAGTCAATCAGGCCCTTGTTCTGAAGAAGACCTCGAAACACGTTGTACTTGACGAGGTGTAACAAATGATCGGCTGGTAAAGGAAATCGTATCGCTGCAGACGATTGATCCCACGTGTCTTGTACAGTTACGAGCTTGCTCTCTTCATCTGACAAGGTTTGAGTAGATATGTCTGGGTCTGAATCAAGCCCACCGCCCGCTTGACAAGAAGTTTGGGCCTTGTTCATCTCCAGCTGCTCATCGAGACGCCAGCGGTTGACATGGTATTGGCACTGGGCATTTTTCGCTCTTGATTCGTTAGGCACTTTATTACGCAGCCCTGTTACCACCAATAAGCTCATTTCTCATGCAATCAAACGATTTGACCAAGAGTTTCAGAGACTCGAGGCAGAGGCAGGTGGGTACGCACTAGAAGCCCGTTTGTAGAGTCGATTTCGAACCCTCATTTGGAGTTTGCTGTGTTCCGTTGCCATTGCAGACCGGTTAGCCTGCGCATAGCTAATTGGGTATAGTTTGTCAAGTGAGCTTGCCATGAACAAGTCCAATATCGATGTCGACAGATAAGTTCACACTCACCGCCGTGTATAACGTAGACCAAGGGAGAAAATCGAAAAGGGGTGTAGGATTTGTAATCCTCAGGCGCTGGGGATGGTTCCTAAACTACTCCATAAGGAGCGAAAATGTCAGACTCGTTTCACGCAGATCTCGAGCTAGGCCCAGACAAGCAAAAAGGTCAGAATGGGTCCAGTTGAAGCTTCTTTGAGATTCCCTTCGTTAATACATTGGTTCTCGTATATAATCCGGCATCGTGGCTCTTGTTTGGAAAAAGTGGTTATCCATTTTCACAATTCCAATTACCCAAGACAAAGTGAAAGCAGCATTATGTTCTCCGTTGTTGGTTTCCTCAGCCGTAATTGGCGAGCTTCATTTCCACCTGAGCCACCCAAGGCCGATAATGCCTTGAAATTCGGTATCCTTGGCGCAGCCAAGATTGGGGAAGTATAAGTTGGTTATGCGACATGCAACACACTAAGGCTTTGTAGACCAGATGCTCTTATCAATCCAGCAAAGTCCCACCCAGACGTGATTATCCATGCGGTAGCCGCTCGCGATAAGAAAAAGGCCGACGCATACGCCAGAAAGCATAACATTCCCTATGTCATAGATAGCTACGAAGGTAAAAACCCGGCTTGTTGTGTTGATTGCAAGTAGCTAAATTTGTAACACCCAGGCCTCCTTGATGATCCATCCATTGATGCTGTCTACATTCCTCTCCCAGCCGGCTTACATTACGAATGGGCTCTAAAAGCACTTTCCAAAGGCAAACATGTCATTATCGAAAAGCCAGCCACGGTTAATGCCATCGAAGCCGACCTTTTATTCCGATCTCCCTTGCTACAACGTCCTAATGCCCCGATCTTACTCGAAGCAATGCACTTTCGCTTCCAGCCGGCGTGGCAGTACTTCCTCAGCTTAGTTGATCGCCCAAACATACAAGTCGTCGATGCCATTGCCGAATTACCTTGGTACATAATTCCCAGAGGAGGGATTCGTTTTGATTATGACTTGGGCGGCGGCAACATATTGGACCTTGGGACATATCCTTTGTATGCCTTGCGACAGATTATGGGTACCGAACCCGAAGAGTGCACAATGTGCAAGACGAAGACCCCTCCAGCTCCTCAGGAACTGTGCGATGAATTTGCCGAGGCGAGCTTTCGATTTCCTGGTGACCGGATTGGGCACGCCGTAATGAACATGCGTGCTCCGTTGACTACTTTTCCTACCTTCAATATAACGGTAACACACAAGAGACTCAAGCTAGAAGATCAGACAGTTCCGAAAGGGCAGACGAAGTGGCACACAAGAAAGCTAGACATCCATAACTTTCTGATGTCTTCATTCTGGCATCGCATTGAGATCGTGGACGAGTACATCCTTTGGGATGAAACGAACGACAGAGCCATAGAGAGCTGGACCACTAAGCAGGCCAAGAAGATCTATACATTCAAGGACGCCGGTATTGAACAACCGGGTGAGTCATACTGGACGTCTTATCGTCACCAGCTGGAGCAGTTCGTCAATCATGTTCGAGGCAACAAGGGCTCTGGGCTGTGGGTCGACTACGAGGATAGTCTTGCACACGCACAAATGATTGATATGGCGTACAAGACGTCCGGTTTGCCGCTGCGACCGACAACCAAATTCAGGGCTTATGAATAATTAGCGCCGCTTGTCTCATTAAGCACCTCTACGTCAGCGTCAGAGAATCGCGGCCAACTCGACCAGCTTCGGACCAGCCAAGCATATAAGACAGCCATACAATACAGGGGCTGGTTATTTCTTCTTTAACCATCGATGTATGATGCTCAATGCTCTCTCAAAGGCAAGGTGCTTCCACAATAACAAAGAACACAGTTGATCGCAACATCGTTACCGCCGAACTTCAGAGTGACGCGCTTCAAAGTAGAAGCGCACGCGGCCATTATTCTTTTGCCCCTGCGGCGGATTCTGTGTATCTGACCTTGGCCACGCCGGGATACGCAGTTAGCATAGGTCCGAGATCATCTCCACTGCTGAGAGCTTGGAAAACGCCGAGTGGTAAAACCTTGGCTTCGATCTTTGCTAACTTGGATGCCGAATAGGGAGCGTAGGGTGATGGCTTCTAGATGAAGGTATTGCTAGCGAGTATGGCAGGGTACGTTTTGCCGATACCGAGCAGCATAGGAAAGTTCCAAGGCACGCCGTCACCGGGTGGAAAATATGGCACAATGGCCGTCCGTTACTTGAGGCATTAGCTCAACCCACATGTGGAAAGTATGCCAGTAAGACATTAATTTCATTCTAATTATCAACGGGCCTCTCCTGCTTTAGCCGGAGCTTTGGGGCCTCTCAAATGTGGCCATAACAAGGTTTGGCTTAAACCCACCGGCCTGGGGTGGTTTGCCGGCCTCTCGACCCAGAAGTTCGATGAATTCGGACCTATTCGCCTCAGGAGCATCGGCAAATTTGACAAGATGCCCTGCTCGTTGGTCCTGCGGCGGCTTGCGTCAAGCCGGATATGTGGCTCATGCAGCGCTCACAGCACGATTAACATCCTCTTGATTTGACACGGGTAACTCCCGTAGCGGCTCTTTAGTGCTTGGACATGTGCCGCAGCGAGTCTCTGATATTATGCATAACTGGTTATTGCTGGCATTTTGAAAGGTCGGTTTGTAAGTGCTGGAGGAGTTTTACAGGGCGGAATACTTGCATACCTGAAATTAAACTTTTTGATGATTAGGAAATGGTATCCTCGCCACTCTGACAGTAGCAGGTATAAGAAAATTCAAATAGTAAAGTGAGTAAAGAATTTATATAAACCTAACCCTCAGTCACAGTCTATTCTCCCTTTATATACTATATTCTAGCTCACTGATAAAGCCTAATAGAGTTGATAGACCAGTAGGCATCCTTGAAAGCCTCAGGCTTGTTAGTAACATAGTCATCGCAGGTATTGTATCCAGTCGAAGCTTTGCAATGTTGGTTCCAAATTCCCTGGTCGATATTATCTCCACAAAAAGCGGTATTAAAGATCTTGTTATATCGTCAGTATATTCTTTCCTTATCACACACGGCGTGGTAGTTATCTCACAATAGTTTGCTTCTTAAAGTACCTCCCAACGTCGCAGTTGCCATTCGCATTAACGAACTGAGACGTTGCAGGAGATCCCCAGTTGCTTGGATTAGGGTTGCCGGATTTTATATCATCAGGAATCCTGTTGCGCGGAAACCAATAGATCTTGAGGGCTTCCTTTGTGAGCCAAGTGGCATAGATACCACCCTGGTTGGCGTTGAAAGCTTTGCCATAGGAACCGACAGGCATAGTGTTACCGCATCCGTCACTGTCTAGGTTAGCCGCAAGTTCTCATCACGAGTCAGTAGACTCACTAGTTAGTTCCGTCCTCGCAGAACTTGGACAACGTTCCACCATTGTTGCAGTTGGGTCGAGGGTCAAGGCCTCCAGGATGGTTGAAGACACATGTTCCGCAAGTGTGAAGAGAGACAACATTGGCGTCCTGGTTGTCATTGATGCCCTCGATAATATCGATTTCACCAACTGGATCCTCCTCGAAGTTGTAAGACCAGCTACTAAGGTTAACAGATAGTCTTTTACCTCAAAGGTAAACTCAACTTACTAAGAAGGCCAGACACCGCAGGCGGTCCCAGGCATATGCTCGATATCTGCGATTAAAACACCCGAGCTATAAGATTCCTTAGACTCAACACGGACACTGTTACGTCCATGCTTGGTTTTGCTAGATCCAAGGAGGGCTGCCTTATTAGTAGAGTCCACGCCAAGGCGAATTTTGCCATTATTAACATTGACAATGCCAGAGCTCAACGCTTGGCTCTGGCTCAGGTAGTTGACGGAGCCGTGAGTCGGGTCACCACCATAGCTGGGGTCCAGCGCATCATAGTAGGCGCGCTATATCCTGTTAATATTCCCGCTTGATCCGTCATTGATCAAAGAATGTCTTACGTCTTTGAAGTTAAATGAGTCCAAGAAGTTACCAGCATCGTATGTCTTCTTCAAGGTAAACGCGGCTCGGCATTGAGTTGCCTCAATGGTAATGAGAAGAGCAAGAATAGTGTTCCGAAGCATAGTGGAGCAGTTGGCCCGTTGTTGATAACAGCAAGGGCGGTTTCTTGCGTAAGTCAAGAGAGATAGATTACGGTTTCTACTTGTATGAACTAATCCTTGAATAAAATGGGCTATAGTCCCTATACTAGCGATGTTCTGGACTATACAACTCGTATGATTGTCATAAGCTAGTGTGATCCTTCGAGCTGCTAGGTCTTGATTGCCTTACCCAGCTACCCAGGAACCATGTAACGTAGTATCCGCTTTGTCACCATTTGCCTTTATTGGCATCGCGTGTGAAGATAGAAGCCAGGGTTATTGAAAATCCTTTTTACGACCTTCTGGATGCAGTCTAGCACCCCCTGGAAGGCGCATCAGTCTCTGGCCATGGTACGATATCCTTGACCTCTTGAACTGCTTATGTCTTCTATCTATCTTTCAGCATGGGTTTATCGACGGCCATGGCCGAGCGAGAGTAACCGTCCGGAGCGACGGTAACATCGGTCTGTTCAAGCCAATACTCCCGGGTTACTCCAGTATCAACAAATTTTGGAGGTATGATCAATATCAATGGAGTAGGCACACCATGCCGATCTAGAAGATGCCTTGTTCTCACTGCAAGACGAGCGCCGGTCAAAATAAAAAAGAGGAATCCGGGCATGAACTTGTTGTAGCCTAGAAGAGCTAGCTGAAAGCAGATGAAGGAGCTTCATGTCTCGGGTTGCGGGAGTGAACAATGTTAAAGCCGATTTGAAAGGAAGGGAGGTGGATAAGAAATAAGGGAGGGATAGACACACGATGCGAACAACTTAGAGTTCGAGTGTTTTGCTTTTAACTACCGCTTGCTGCTCTGAAGTATAACGATCTTTAACACGAGAGCTGTAACAAGCGGACTTGCAAGCCTATTAAATACGGAAACCTATTGTCGCTTGTCTTATATTAATAATAATTAACCCTTACTAAGGCCTAGAGTATAGATCCTATTTAAACTAACTTAATTAATTAGTTTCTATTTAAGTAAATACTAAGATATACCTTCCTCTTTTTATTATATAAATCTAGTATAAATAAAAGAATTAATATATATATATAGCGAGCGTCGTAGTTAAGTAAGTATTATATTTATATTTTTACTTTAAAAGTGATTTAAAAGAAT
>JAJODA010000155.1:0-20676 GCA_021730345.1 Fusarium cicatricum | reverse complement strand
ATATCTTTTGGGGAAACACGATCGACCGAATAGAGTGAAAGGCCTAAGGGGAGAAGATAAGGAATACAAAGAGTAGATGACAGTTGGAGAAAGAAACGCAAACAGGAGGACATGGGACGCAGTTTGAGGGAAAGGGGGGGTTGGGTTGGGTTTTTTGCGGTATTAATGCATAGACGGCGTTGGACGTTTGATAGGCTATGGAAAATACACATTAACTGCATATTCTCTGAATCTTGGTAACTGGGAGTGTCAATCGATACAGTCAGTGTGTCGCCACGTCCATCGTCACGAGAGTGGCACAATTTTTGAATTCTTCAACTCATTTTTTGCGCATGCCTGATGCATTTAACTCTATACAAATAGACATGTACATGCTGTTTCTCCATATCCTTTGACTCCCTTTCTGATGTAAATCCGTGATGTCTAGGTGGGTAATAGTCCCATCAATTTGCCAGAGTCCTTATAGCAACGACCGCCGCCGCTGCCGTCATTCCCAAATGTCCTCCTCGCCATGAACTCTCCGCTCACAGAAACATGAGCATTGATAAACTAAAATAAAGAGAAGCAAGAAACCAAGGACTTAACTTGCTGTTGCTCCAAACACCGCCCCGAACCCATGCTATGCGTTTACTTTCATGGTTCCCTCATATTCTATGATCCAACAAGAAAAGAAAAAGAAGGGCAAAAATGACTGCCGGGCAGAAGACACCATTGAATGCTCGAGTCATACATTGGTTCTTTTCATTTCTTGTAAAAAAGAAACCCGGACCATCCAACGACTGTAACATCAGAATGAGAAATGTCCCATCTCCCGACAAGCTCCCCAACGCCTTGTGTGCTTCGCTCCCGATCGTATCTATCGTGTACAATAATTGTATCTTGTGAGCTAAACCTTTAAAAGAAGAACAACAAAGTAGTGAAAAAGCAAACAGGGCAACAATGTGTGGGCATCTCAGATGGTGGGTATCAAAGTAGGCATGCCAGCTGTCTGATACCTTCGCTCTGCGTCATTCGCGAGAAGAAGCTGATCAACCTGGGTGCAATGCTGTGCATCGTCCATCGACTGTCGATTCGAGTGTCACCGCACAGAGTGAAAGGTGAGTAGTAGCTGGTGCTGTTGTGTGTATACTTCGTCGATACCTCAGCTATCAGAAGCTGGTGTCTAGGCAGCACCTTGCGCGTCCTCTGCATTCGCTGTGCTGTCGCCGATGTCTTTGTCTATAGCCTCATGCTCAGCCCTTGGCGTCGTTTCATCATTTGAAGACTCGGGGTAGATTGCAGATCTGGAACAGAACCAACCCCCACGTTCCCATTGACCAGGCTCATACAAGCATGTGTTTCGGACCTCCTCATCAGGTATGCCCGCGAGCAAAGTGTTGAGACGTTTGAAATCTATAGGCTTGAGAATCCATCCGTCGAACCCAGCGTCAACATATGTTTGCTTCTCACGCTCCACAAGAGACGCTGAGACAGCAAAGATAGGTACGCGACGATTTCTTGAAGACAACGGCGAGTGTCCGTGGTGCTGCCCTGTAGTCTCCATTGACCTGATCATCTTGGTACTTGTGAGACCGTCCACTATGGGCATCTGGTACACCAATTAGCAAACGACACAGAAGGACAGTCAACACGCGGCTCTTACCTGCATGTCCATGAGGACCACGTCAAACTGTGTTGACTTCTCACGATAAACCGTGGCACAATCTTCACCATTGACAGTATGATGCACGCCATGTCCAAGTCTCTCTAGCCGCTTTCTCAAGATTTTTATGTTGATGGGGTCGTCTTCCGCGACAAGGACTTGCAGGTGCTGTTGCTCCGTTGCGTAAGTGCCCCCGCTGGTCACGCTCTCAGTGCCGGCTTTTGAGGTGGTGCGGTCGTTTTTAATCTCGAACAAGACGCCAGAAGTTTCATTAGGTTGTGGCTGCTTAGGCAGATCGCTGTAATCATCAGGCACTTTGACAGCCCGAATAGGGGTTTTTGAACCTTTGACCTCGGCTTGGCCCGGTTCGCTGCGAGACTCTCTGGTCGACATCGAACTTCGGGGTTCTTGAGGAGCTGGGCTGGTAGATCGAGCGCCGAGGCTGACTGCTCCACGGGAGCCGGGCCTGTTGGAACCCCCTATCGAGCGTGTCCGCCCCAGCGGAAATTCTCCACCCTCTTGATCACCAAGGGACAACGGAGTCTGTATGGCGTCAATCAAGCGTTCGGCATCGCTGTATTGACTTCCGTGGCTAGCACGGCTGCTCAGACTCCGTAGACTGCCTAAGCTTCCTTGGTCGGCGTCTTTCTCAACAGAAGGTGCCGATGCACCGATGCAATCAACTAGCAGAATCTCGCCCTCAGGCACGGCTGTCAGGGAATGGGGAGCCGAGGCCACGGTATTCGACGAGTTAATCGTTCGAGCACCAGTTGATCCACCCTCACCATCCGACTTCGGCGACTCGTCGGGGAGGAGGAACGGGAGCTGAACCACAAATCTTGAGCCTTGACCAAGCTCTGACTTGAGACGAAGTTGGCCATCCATATTCCGAACAATGCGGGAAACGACAGCGAGCCCAAGTCCCAGAGTTCGCATCTGGTGCGGAACCTCGGTCATCTGTGAGGATGGTGTGGGCGACTCTTCTGTGCTGACCTGCTCCAGATCACGAAACAGGGCATCAAGTTGGCTTGCGCTCATTCCAGCACCTGAATCCTCCACAACGAACTCAACCACAGCATGCCGATCTCTGATATCTGACACAAACACCTCGATCTTCACATGGCCGCTATCCGTATGAGCGACAGCGTTTGCCGTGACGTTGGAGATTGCCTGTCGGATCCGTCGCTCGTCACCGTGCACAAATTGCGGCAATCCAGGATGTTGAATGACTGTGTAGTGAATGCCCTTCCGCTTCGCGTCGTTCAGGAATGGACCAGTTGCTTCTCTAATACAACTTTTAAGATCAAACACCTCATCCTTGACAAGGTTCTGGCCCTCCTCGGTCTGGGTCAAATCGAGAAGATCGTTGATAACATATATCAAAGACTTTGAAGCCGAGTGAGACCTCGCCAGGTTCTCTCGAGTTTCCTGATCAAGCGACCCCTCGAGCGCTATTTCGAGATAGTTGATGATAGCATTCAAAGGCGTTCGAACCTCGTGTGCAGAGTTCGCGAGAAGTAAACGAGTGAGTTTGCTGTTCTGCAGTGCCGCCTCCTTCTGCCGCCAGACCTCGATAAATTTACCTAGACAATGTCAGTACTGGCAATGGAAAAGGATGCGTCGTGTCCTCCAGCTCACCGTAGACAAGGCAAAGCACAGCGGCTGTCTCTACCTGTTCCTCGTTCCACTCCCGACATTTTCCTACAACTGTCTCATTCCAAGTCTTGAAACTTGTCCTCGGCTCGAGATAGCCAGCAGTGCCTTCTCGGATAATCTTTTCGTAGGGATTGCCAGCCCACTTGACTTCTTTGACCTGCCCTTTGCGGAAGAAAACAATGAAATCACTGCCACCAACACTCAAAGGCACGTATAGCAAGCCGGCTAGAACCTGAAAGCCAGGAGGATATCGAAGATCAGGAAAGTCCTCTTTGACGTCTTGAGATGCCAGCACAGACGTAAGCTTGCGCATGCGTAGATACTCCAGCATAGCAAGCGCCTCCTGGCTTTGTTCAATCAATCCCATGATCTTAGTCTCGCCCTTGATGGATAATAATCCAAAGTCAGCATCAAATAGCTTCAGCAAGTCCTCCGAAGAAGCAATGATGTAGCCTGAGGGATTCTTATCAGTGGGTGCGGTATTAATTAGTTTTCGCGCTTGTAGCCGTGAAGCATAGGACAGCCTCTCAATGTTGCGACACGCTGTGTCTCCAACTAATCGGCACATCTTCCGAATGGGAAAAGACACTCGCATGCCCTGATTGCCGTATCCGTGGCAAGATATTAGGCCCCATAATTCGTCGAAAGCATTGATGGATATTGACATGGACGATCGCACAGCCATGTTCTTTAGATACTTTAGATGGATGGGGGACATGGCACGCAGGTACGAATGGCTCAAATCCAAAGGAACATCCAGGTCTTCCTTGGTACGGCAGACAATTCGAGAAGTGTCTTGGTCTCGGTCGTAAAGTAGTCGCACCTTGTTCAGCTTATAGAGATCGCGAGCCTGCCGTGGAATATCGGATGCTGGGAAATGAAGACCTTTGTACAAGTCTCTTGTCGTAGACGTATCGACGAGCTCAGTCACAACCTTGCCGTTGAAGGCGGAATCAAACTGATAGATCATAACTCGGTGGAATCCTGTCAGTTCTTTGACAATGCCGACCAAAATCTTGAGGAAATTGTCCAGATTGGGGGCCGATGAAAGTTGCTCCTGGACCTGGGACATGATGTCGAAGACCTGCATGGCACCCTGCTCGCCTCTCCTCTTCCTGGCGCTCCGCAAGATCCTGAGGGGCTTGCTGAGAACCTCTGTGCTGTCCTCGATTTCTTCGAGGGTAGGGTTGGACTGCAGTGTATCGTGGGGGATATCGGGCGTGTTCTCGTCGGATGGGCGGAGGGGGTATTCGACGTCGTCATCCATCTCAAACTCGCAAAGGATCAGATCGGGATGTGCCGGGTTTATGTGAATGGCACACCAGAGCTTGATGCTCTTGTGCTTTGGAGGCCGGATTGACAAGCTGAACACTTCGGGACCGTTTACAGCTGGGTCGGCGTCTTCGTCACGGATGAAATCAACGTGATCAAGAAGGTTATCCTGTTGCTCCTCTGTCAAGATGTCCAGGAAGTTCCGGAGTTGGAAAAGTTGGCGAGGTGTATATCCTAGCATTCTCTCGACATTCTCGCTCACATATCGTGCCACGAAACAACCGTCGTTTTCCTCGCGCAGTGCAACGAGAACACCAAAGGATTGAACGGCACCGGGTGTATGGATCGGTTCGTCTTCGCATCGTTGTAGAACTCCGTCCCGGCCAGTGATGAGGGCATGGCCATCATCAGTCACAACATGGGTGAAGCGTGTGGTGACATGTTGGTGGTCGACGCTGGACTGCCCAATGGATGGGGTCGATGGAGTCTCGGGCTCATGTCCAGGTGGAGGCTGCCCAGACGAATTCCGACCTAGAGGGCCAGATTCTTCCGTCTCGTGGTCTGAAGTAGAGATATCGAGCTCCAGTGGCAGGGTACTGCTCCCGTGGCGGGCAGCATCTAGCTGGATGCTTGACATAGGACCGCTCATTGTGTTTTTTCTTCGCGCGTAGGCGTGGCGATCACTGTGGGATGTTTGATGGTAGGATGCAGGGACGCTATCTGAACGTCTCAGATCTGACCCCGTGTCAGCTCGGGAGGCGCCTGGTAACTGGGCAGGAATGCGTCGACCATCTCTCTCAGGCCTGATATGGAAGTAATCGCTACTGGTTATCTTACTGGAGGTGGGGTCGACACTGACGACGGATCGAATAGGAAAGACTCGATCTCCAGAGATATCCGAAGCCGCAGATTGATGTCCCAGTTGCTTGTCCGAGCTAACGCTCCAAGGAGAGAAGGGAACTTCCGAGTGGGATATACTGTTCTGCTCGCTCAGAGCAGCAGACGAGACGGCTCGATGCGATCGCGTTGGGGCCTCGCCGGAGGTGTTTGTGCGTATATCTGCCAGCAAACCGTCGTTTCTTCCTCTGAGCGTGGATGTAGATGCTGTTGAAGACTTGGGGGGAGGGTTAGTGGGAGGAGACGTGACCGAAGGGTCCTGCTGTCGACTTTGACCATCGTTATGGCCATCTTTCTGATCCTCGTTCTCGCGAGGCGCGTCCATGGTGATCCTGATCCTGACTGCTCGCTAACCTGAAAGTCGCGATGTTCGAGTTCAAGTTCGAGTTCGAGTTCGAGTTCAAGGAAAGCGGCGAAGAGGCGACGAGAAGGAGGGGTGGGAGAGAAGTTACTCGGGAGGTGAGGGCGGTCCTATAGCGTCGCACATGCCCGTAGCATCCAGCCTAGCGGGACTGCGAAAAGATTCGAAGGGGCCCGGCGATGTTACGACGTGGGATGGCGTCGGAGAGATATGTATGAAGAAGCAGGAGTGAATAGACCTGGGACGTCGTCGTTGGAGACTTTTTTTTGGAGAAGGACAATGCCACAGGCAAAGGCCGGGGGATGCAAGATCAGCAGGGGGGCGGGCAGCGATTGCAAAGTTTGGGGCAAGCAAGGCCAGACAAGGAGTGACGAAAAGCTCTGACTGAGGTGCTCAAGCGACTTGATGCGAGTGGCAGCCTTTTGCTGGCGGTGGTGGTGGTGATTTGGTACGGAGTAAGTTGCTTGTGCACATTGGAAGTGCGGTTGTGCTTGTGGAGGTGGCGATGCACAGTGTGGGATATTAGCATGTTAGCATGTCCCTGGAGGAGAGAAATAGAGATGGGTCCCTGGATTTGAGAATCAGAGGGTCAAGTGGGAATGACAGAAGACACTTCCTTCCCAGTCTGCCAATGGCCCTCACTGCTGCCCTGCTAGTGTTTGTCGATCCCTTTCCCCCTCTCTCACATCAACTCATTGCGCACTGCCTGAAATCCCATCTTTGGTCTCCATAATACCGCCAAAAATACGGTCCTTCTTTGGGCTTTAGGGAAACACAGGCAGTCAGGCAGTCAGGTAATAATAGCTGGTAGCCCTTGACGCGACGGGCACTTGCGCCATGGCCGTTTTGTTCAAGATCCAATATCGACGGCCCCGTGGTGGGTATATGATGGAGTCTATGACCTCGAGATCCCAGGATCGAGACATGAGCAAAAACCTAGAAAACGCACAGCCTACGAGGTATACTACTCTTTCCTCGGCCCTTTGAGCCTTGTTATGTCCTTATTTGAGCTCAGTCTTCTCCATGTGCTGCCCGGAAAGGAAGATGGCTGGATAGGTAGAAGAAGCAAGGGTTCTGCATCATTAGTTCGGCCTCAACTGCCAAAGGTTGCCCCGTGACCCTTTCGGGGAGAAAGAGAAACTAGCACACTGATAATTATCCTCGGCTCGCTTCCCGCACTCTCAGGGCTCAATCCTCGGCATGGATCTCTATCATAGTTCTCTTGCAAGTTTGTACAAATACAGACGCACAACAACAATTCTAGCAGATCTGCCAATCTCATCAAGGGTCCAGTTCCAAACCCAAACCCAGAATGCTCGCAGCAAAGGACCCGTATATTCAGCATGACGGCTTGTTATGATATGCCAGCATGAAACCCGCGCGCTAAAGCCAAGTGATTCATCGGTTGTCACTCGCCACCTTGGGTTCTCAGGGAACTACAAGTGGCACTGATGTCGCGAGTCGTCAAGTCTGGCGCCGATCGAAGCCTCTGAGGCGCATGGTCCGACTTCTCTGGTCATTTCTGCTGCTATATCAAATGGGCCGCCACACCACGCGTCTAGACTGTTGGGCCATGGCTTGAAACAAAAGCCAGCATGCTCCTCAACTCGCAAGATAAGACCCTCGAGGCGACAATTACCGGCAGGGCCAGACCGCTCAAGCACGCAGGGCACGTCTTGAATCGGCGATCAAGGCGCCCCTCCCCAGTTGGCCTGCTCGAGTCTCCCAGAGGTTTTGAGCGCAGTCCACAGGCGCGCTCTTAGCTTTGAGGAAGCGGGTTCGGAGCTGGAGCAGTCCATTGCTGGACCCCTCTTTGGGCCCAGGGCCCAGAGCCCAGAGCCCAGGCTGCCAGGGCCCCTCGTTTACCCTGCCATCGATTGAGTCCATCATGAGGTGTCCTGAATTGGCACCCGAGGGCCCAGCAGCCCTTTCTTTGCTGGTCTCCCCCGTGAAGCAGGATGAAGCAGGATGAAAGGGCTGCTGTGCCACGTCCTTAAGAGAACTTAAGAACTTGTGTCTTTTTCCAGAGATGTTTTGCCCGCGTTCCCAATCCACGATATGCCCATGCAGGCGATTTTATACAGTTGAATATCTAGCAGATGTGCACTGTACATGCACCACAGGATACGTACATGACATCATACATACCTACTCGGTCTGCCTGCTCCGGGGTTGACAAGCATTTCGAGCAAATTAGCAAATCAGCATTGGAAGCTGGTCCATGGCGATCACCCCTCCTTTGACCCAGCCACCCAGCCACACGTGGCGTATGAAACACATCCTTGTTTATGGCTTGATATCCAAGCCAATCCATCATCAATCGTCACCATATCCTAGTCCAAAGGGTCTCCTTTACCGTTGACCGTGGCATATCTTATCCTCATGTGATAAACAAGGTTTTACTTGCTCCCGTCTCCTTTTCAGGTACGCCAATCGGCGTCTACTAAGTAGTGATATTGCCCGCAAGAAGAACTAACAAAACCGTCTTGAAGTGACAGGTACAAACTTGGAGCTTTGCCCCGTCATGACAGGGACCTCGAAATATTTTCATTGCGGGTCAAGGGTTTCCTACGGCGATTATAATCACCTTCCCCTTTTATGTCCGCGATACCGCTCAGTTTACTAGTCTTTTTAGCTTGTTGCGCACAAACTGTCCCAGCATCAAGCCAAGTCAGACCGTTGAGTCTAGTCTGACTAACCGCTTAGTCGCACTGTCAGCAACCAGGCACAACAGGGCTGTCAACTATCAGATCCAACGCGATTCGAGACCCAGCTGGACTGATGGATACCATAGGGATTAATCCCTGTAAGAGTAAGTACATGTCCAACCCAACGGTGCGGTCTGGCACTGCGCCATGACGCGGGATCCCCAAGTGCCGGTCACAAATGAGGCCTTGCTTCTCGTCTGCCACATATCCCTCTCAGCCTCAATTTGAGAGGCCATCGCGGGGCTATATCGTCGTCTTGTGAAGTGCTGAAACGAATACAGAGTGACCCTACACCCTGACCCTAGATCCCAGGCCGGATCTACGGTCTATCCACCGCATCTTCCGAGGCATCATGGGTAGGGTTTCCATAGACAGTCGCACTCGTTATGGAGCTCAAGAGCCTCTGCCTGGCAATCACTAGCTGTCTGATTGCGTCTGATTGCGGCCTCGTGACTCTGTTATACGAGGTATGTTACAATTTTGCTGTTCGCTTGAAGTATATCCATCCTTATTTTGTATAGAGAGCCGAGGTGGCCAAGTGGACCTGAAAACAACTGACACAAGCTGACAAGGTCTCGAAAGCCTCGAAAGGCCCGGTAAACTTCTGCTCAGCTTGATTGACATTCGTGAGACGACATTGGAGCATTGTCCACACCGACGTTGCCCCACGCCAATAGTACCAGCTGCCATTTCGCCCAGGCGAAGCATCAAGACGAAAACACTCAACCCAAATATTTCACATTTCGACGGCGTGCAGTCATTTTGAAGCAGCAGAAAGGTTACACGTCCTCCGCTGGCATGTAGGTAAAGGCCAGACCTTGTCCAAAGTTTTGCGCAGATGGGACACGCCTGGAAAATAGATCAAATGTATCATTGGCCGTTTCGTCGAGGTTGGGGCAACTGGACGTATCTTGATCCAGAATACTCTTGTTCTTGCAACTACTTACTCAGCCGCGAGACGAGAATGCCCTATTTGTCTAGACAAGGCAGTTTGTTCTTTTCTCTATCAAGGCCAAGCAAGACGAGTGACACCGCAATGCTCGAGGACATATAGCAGCACACCGAAATGATAGTCCAGACAGGTATTGCAAACCCAGCTCCGAGCTTTAACTTCCACCGAATAAGCCCCTACACAGAAAGCACAGGCGAATAAGTGATGTCTTTGCTGTTCCAACAACACGTCACCGTTCTCGAAGTTACAAATCTCAACATGCCGTTCCCGAAAAACAAACCAGAAGGAAGCACTTGACGGAGCAAACGAAGTTGATCTATTCCACAGGGTCCTTACAGAAGAACTTGGTACTGAGGTTAATTCAGGCCTGTCTTGCAGATATCAACAGCATACGTAGAAAGAGGGTATTGGCGTCTTGCTTTCAAATGAGTCTCCGTCAAATGTCCTGCTAATAGGTACGGACCGTGGCGGGGCATCCCCTGGCACTCCTACTCATCTGAGTTTCTATTAGAGTTGGTGATGCTGAGTGAACCGCCTCAACAACTACTAGATGGAGCCTGTACGACTGGACAGCTTACGGAACGCTGCAAGCATCATTGGTAATGCCACGCCGGCAACTCGAGCCAATTCAGCGCAAGCATGTCATCATCTTACGTGCTGGCTGTTCTAGTGCTTGCTGTGTAATCCTTCTATCTTGCTTTAGACATGATGATACGACTTGGGCAGATCCACAAGAACGAGACTTGGAAGTGATGAGCGCAATGTCAGCTAACTAGGATGACGACCCTGCTATACTACTGGTCTACATTGGTTGAAATTGCCGTTGAAACAGCTGACACTATTGCTGCAAGCAGTCACATACTTCACTCACTGCACGTTTCAAGCATCATGTATCTGAATGGATAACTTTAATCCGGATTCTTGTCCTCTTCAGCTAGTCAACGAAAGACGTGTTCATCTTGAACAGACTTTGTTAAGGCATGAATGTATCTATCGGGACATTGAAGCCATATGCGATGCGGTATTTAACCTTACAGATCTGTGTTGCTGAGTTACAAGGTTTGGGTACTGGGCCTCTACTGTTTTTTCTTGTTGATGACTCTCATGGGCTACTTTGATCCCCTTCTTGGGTGGAGTAAAGTTAATACTTGATACTACTGGTCTGAAGCAAATGTTGAGGCTGTTCATGTCTCAGATTCCTATCTGCTTGGTGTTACTTTCACTAACAGAAAACCTAGTGGTGCTATGAATAGGCGCCGTTTGAATGGTACAACTCAGGAGTCTCTCCCATGCGCTACTGGAAGCCCAAACATCTCAGCTCCAATAGTCAAAAGGTTATAAGAACCTACTAATTAGGCTTACTAAACGCGTACAGGAACAATCGCAAGTTGGAGACAGCTCCAGGGTCCTTGAAGATTTGCGCACACTGCCTCAACAGTCTGCAGCCATGAATCATGAACCTTCAGAAGAATGATGGAATCAGAACACAAGTCGGGCGAGTTCCTACTCTAAAGGTACGACCTTGCTTGGAGCAACAATGGATGTTATGGGCCTTCTCGTGACAGCATTGGCTTGGGAGTTGCTGTCGTGTTGGTCACTGAGAAGTCGGTAACAAGACTTGATTCCGCAAGGAAAGCCACTAGATACCACTGATTTGGATCATATAGCATATAGATGGCTCTCGCAACGCCAGCATATATGCTTCCAAAGTGTTCTGGGGAGGAATGGTGGACCAACGACGCAAACTTGTAATGGGGGTTGATCAGAGATAAAGTGAGATGTCAGGAGTCCCTGTCATTATATTTTCTTCTTGGCCAAACAAGCTAATCGTCAGCAGACAAATCGAGCCGGAATCGCAACCTTCTCGCGTCTTTGTACACATATACAGATCTCGCCAATTCCTCTCGTCCCTTACAGCTTCCCCTTGACCTCCCTCCTCATCCCCTGCGCCGACCTCAGCAGCGCATACAGGCTCTGCAGCCTCGGCATCTCTACCCCCCTCTCCCTCGCGATCCTCACGGGGTTCCCCAGTATCACCTCGAGCTCCAGAGGCTTGCCGGCCTCCCAGTCGAGCAGCATGCTGGGCCTCGCGCCCTTGTTGCGCGCCGTGCTCTCGACAATCTTTTCCGGCGCCGCCATGCTCTCTGGGAACGGTCGACCCAAGATCCTAGGGACCGCGTCGCGGATCTCGTGCATGACGCCGAGTAGGTGTCGGCGTAGCTCGTCGTCCGCCACCATGTCGGCGTTGCCCCTGCCGCCCGAAAGCACCGCTGAGGGGTTCATGGCCGCGTTGATGCACAGCTTGTGCCACCGTACCGTCTGGAGACCGACCTCGTCGTGCGGCTCCACGTCGCGGATGTCGCCCAGATCGGTCCACCAGCGGCGCAGGGCCTCGGTGCACTCTTCTCCGCGACGGACGTTGCTCCCCTTTCCAAGGCCATCGGTATAAGGGCCAATACTGATGCGCGTCCAGCGGTTCTGGCGGATAGTCCCCGGAGAGGTCTGCTCCGCGCTCACGATGGTGACGGCGCTGACAATGGGGGTCTCGGGGAAGCGCTTGCGGAAGGGCTCCTCTACCCCAACACCGTTCTGGATAAGGACAATGCACGACTTGGGCCCGACGAGAGGCGCAATGGTGACCGAATCATCGCTGATATCTGGGAGGGCCTTTGTGGTCACGAAGATGTAGTGCCAGTCGCGCTTAGCCCCTGATGAACTGTCCGAGGCAGCGGCATCAACAGAAGGGAAGGCCGCATCTGGAGTGAAGTTGTAGTCGCCAAAGGACCGGGTTAGCAGCTTGACACCGTTCTTTTGGATAGCGGCGTAGTTGGAGCGGGCTACGAGAGAGACGTGAATGTTGTGAGAGGGCTATCATGATGTTAGTGGGTGAAGCTTCTTGGGAGGTGAGAGGAAGTTACATGATGGAGGCGGGAGGCGTAAAAGCAACCAACGGCGCCTGCGCCGATGAAGACGACATTGACACGGCTGATGCCATGTATGAGGTTAGCAAGTACCACTCCTCTGGTCTCAATTCCATGGTGATAAAGGAATTCACCTGTTGTCTGCCATGATGCCGACGTGTAACCGACCGCAGTCAAAGAAGCCAATGGAAGTGCTCTGTACTAGATACTAGTACTGTACTTCTCGTCGGATCGCGGATACACCTCAGATTAACGCGTTATGATGGTCGGCTGCTTCACCCGTCGCTGTAGGGAATTATGCATGTATCTGCTGTTCTGATTGAAGCTCTGATACAAACACCCACGAGGCCAGGTTAAACGATTAAACGAGACTCGGCCCGTCAACCGCCAATCGCCAACCCCGCCACTTTTGCCACGGGCGGCCGAGGTTCATTGACAAGAGGCTTGAGCACACCATGGGCCTGGCCAAGCTACAGTGCCAAGCTTCAGCACCCCCTTGTTTGTCCCTTGTCTCGATAATCACTGTTTCTCGTATCTCAACGTGGGATCCATTACCAAACAAGCATTTCCCTAATATCAATAGTAAAACTTAACGTCATGTCCATCGTCGAAACAGGCAAGTCCGCGAGAGCGACAGGCAGTCATCACGGCATTCAATCTACCTAATCATCTTCTCTCTCGCATCGGGCGATCGACCGCTCAACACCCAAACCAGCCAGCGGCAGCCATCCAAGGTCGCAACCTGGTTCACGGGAACCGCCTCAGAAACAGATCATTTCCTCTTTGCTGAGCAAGTGTCGTCTAGCTCGAGCTGGATGATGCTTGTGATAGCTTGCTCCAGTACAGATTCCCGGTACAAAAGCCCCGTCAGGGTGTGTTACCTCAAGAGCCACATGGTCTCTGTTCGCGTTCCCATCTGGCATCCATGATGGTTCATGATGGCATGTCCAGCAGACCTTGCATCTCGTCATGGGTCCCGAAACCTGTCCAAACAGCACACGGCCTGTGAGCCATCCTCACTCAGCCTGATCAACCGCCCGTCTTTCCCGTCTGCCCATCTCTACATACATCCACAGACATTAGCATCATGTTCATAGAGGTATGTAAGCAATCAATCAAGCCCCTTCTCGGGAACTGTTCCCGCCAATGTCATTCGGCGACGCCGGCCGCCCGGTGTGTGTTGCGGCTTCGGAGCACCCCGCCGATCGTTGATCGACGCCTTCGTTGTGCAACGGGTGAGCTTGCTTCAACAAGCAGCCATGACGGGAACAACGGTCACTATCCCTCCACTCATCTCTCGACATACCAAGCTAGAGCAGCAGCTATAACCCCATGAAAGCTAATGTTGTGTCAACTGCTGGCTAGACCAAGTGGTGAGCCCGCCAGCTGTTTGGACGCAGTCTGCGTTGGTTCATGTCACCACCGCGAGATATTCCCCATGCCGCGAGTATCACATTCACACGAGCTACCAAACAACTCCTTGGAGTTTTTAAAATGTGCCTACAGCTGATTCCCGGCTTCTCCAAGAAGTCAAGACGACATTCTCAAAGCCGGGTGCCCAGCAACGAGTTCAATTATTCTATGCCAGAGCGAAAACATCCAGGCCAATGGAGAGCAAGCACTGGATGTCGATACTACGTTGAGATAGTCCCAACGTAGTTGCTGGCAAATTGCCTATTGTTGAGTTATTGCTGCGCGAGACGGATTAGTGTTGGGCTCCTGTTTCCCATGCCATAGTGTCGGAGTTCTGCATAGCACATCTTCCTCGCTCGAGGCCTGCTGAGGCTCTTGCGGCGCGGTGCAGATCAGCAACGTCGAGAGCTGCAGGATGAAGCAGCAAGGAAATGCTCTGTCTGCTGTGCGTCCGTCACTGACGCCGAGGAGCTGGCAGTCTCATGGCAAGGATGAAGCCATAGACGGTTTGATGCCTATGATCCTTTCAAGCCTTTGTCAGACATCGTCGTTCTTGGTTGCCTTCATTCGTCGCGCACTCGTCCGGCAGGCGCCGTGATCCAGATGAGAATCGACCCAGAGGCCAGAGGGTAACGACGCAGCAGAGAAGAGCAAACGGCCTTGACCGGGCTTTGAGGGTTGCAACAGCTTCTCGGCGATCAGCGACGATGAATGGATGAACATCTCGTGGCGCTCAGAAGAGACGGTGGTGGACGTTGACCCCAACTTGTGTGTGGTTGCAGGTGGAAAAATTTTCGGCCTGGGAAAGATATCGGCGAGTTTTGATTTTGCAATCAGGCCTAGTCAGCGTGGGGGTTGGCCGGCCAGTAGACGCCCCAATCCCGCTCAGCCGTAGGACATGGCGCTTCTCCACTTTGGCCAATCAGCGAGAAAGGCCCGAAGAGCACCTTCGACTTGCCTCTTGCGGGCATCAAGCAGACAGCCCTGTTCATCTTGTACGTAGTAATATCTGTCTTTCTCTCCAGCGCACAGGGAAAACTGGAGATTGCACAAGCCGGTCCGTTTTGGTGCATGCTTCTTCATCTTTAACCACCGAGAACCGTGGCTTGCCATGGTATGCCGAGCCCCATGGCGGCGACCGCTGAAACGGCTTCAAATCCGGCCGAGCATGGACGAGGCTCTGTCACCTCTTCAATAGCTTCTGCAGGCGTTTCTGTTTGGGGTCGTGGCCAATGGCCAATGCATTGCCAAATGCCACACGCGGTTCTAGACTTGAGTGAAGGCGGCGCTTATCCCTCTATCCTCTGGCACTCGATTCGTTCCGCTCCGAGCCTTGGCGGTCATGAAATATGGTGGAAATTGAAGAGGGCCATTGGCCCAAGACACAGTGAATGATGGAATCGACCGAGTGCCCCTCCCCCTCCTGCTTACGTTGACCTGAGACAGCGAGATTGGCCATGGATCGAAGCAGATGCGGCTAGAGAGAAGCGCCAAGGTGCAGATGGCCCCAATGACTGATTGGCGATGGGGCTTAACTGTCAGGACTGCTTAGTCGAGTCCCCATTGCCAACAGAATCTAGTACGTACAACACGTACAGTACAGCAACATGTCGGTGACGGTTACCGGCCAACAAACGACGATCAACCAGGGAGTCATCATAGAATGACAATAGTTAGCATATCTGGACTGTCCAAGAGACTGCTTACACGTCCAAGGTCCCTTCTCCCGGGTAGATCAGCAATGGGGGGTTCGATACAAGCCACATTGCGGGTGACAGCTTGCAACAGCCGTTCAAATCGGCTTTAAGCGTGGAGAACAACGAAGGTACAGATGCCGAGAGACGGAGCCATGCAATCACGGGGTCTGGTGAAGTTTTCCACAACGCCCGCAGTGGTCTTGTCCCGTACAGCAAGGCATTGTCGCTGGTTGGCGAGAGTTGCAACAGCGCACATCACGTAGTAGGTACTACGTATAGCAGATAGGCTGACAGGGGAGCTCTCAAGCTGCAGCTTCGCAGAAGCTACGTATCTTTCTGCAGAAATGAAAAGCCCTGGCCCCCTTGACGGCTTGGTCCAAGCTCCTCCAAGGATGCAGGGGCGCAGGCTTCTAGAAAGCCTGATGGAAACTGATGGGGGTCGGGGTCAGGGTGTGAGGCCAGGCAAGCCAGGGTAAGCCGAGTCTTGTTTGGGGGATTTCCGCTCCATCCTGAGAAGCCAATCATGTCCTACCGCAAAGACGCGGGATGGTGGGACGGGGAAATGGGGGCCCCGATGGGATGTCTGGAGTCTTAGACAAAGCCAGGCAAAGCTTCCGGTCCATTTTCGAGTGACTTGTGAGACAGTGCGAGATGAAGCATTGGCAGACGGTCCAGCTCCGCCTCTAATGAGTTTCCCGATTTGGTTATGTGGTTGTCATCAGCGTTGTGTGTGCCCGGGTGCTACCAGACTGCGACTGATGATGAGGCTGACCTGGTCTGACAATTGATCATGTTATGGATGACTGACAATGGCGGTGGACTGGAGAGCCTTCCAGCGGACAAATGGACTGTGGGGTTTCCCGCAAAAAGGCTTTATCAAGAGCCGAAGTTGCACAGCCGAGAAGCGGTTCAAAGACGGTCTGGAGGATATTTCGGTCTTCTGTTCTGGAGGAGAACCAGGCGCTCCAGAGGCTCATTGGGGTGTGCTTGTTTCAAAAGAGAGACAAGCGAAAGCGGAGCAACGTCCTACCCCGGGTCGCAGGCCGGCCTGAGGAACTGCATCATGAACAAATTCACGATGCGTTGGGTCTTCTGTGTCGTATTTCTTCTTCTCGAATCAAGATTGTCAAAAACCCCAAGATGCGAACATTGCGTGAGCTAAGCTTGATACCCTGTTTTTTTCTGTTCCGTGGTGTTGCGGCAGTCCAGCTCACAGCGGCGGGAGGATTTAAGCGGGTGTGAAGGGACCCTGCGTGAGCCTCGTGGGCATGGGGAGCTTTGCGCGAGGGCGTCTGCGTGCGCGCGGGCCATGGGCAATGGGAATCCAAGTCAGACCTTCTGACCAGTTGATGGTAAAGTCATCAATGCTGGTACCTGCGTGTCTTCCTGTAACACTGCATCCATTGTCTAGGTCCTGGGTTTTGGTGCACCCATTCAATTCTGACCGCTGGGTTCTAGTGCGGAACGAAGACGACAGCTGATTGTCAAGGGCATTGGTCCGGCCAATCTGCTCCTCCGATGCTCGCCTGCAGCTTCAGGCGGCTAAACGGCGATCTAGCGGCCGGGTCACGGAGCCAGGAGTTGTCACATCCTGTTGAACGTCGTCCTTGAGGCTCTCCGTGCAGAGTCTTTGGGGTTCTCTGGCTGGGGAGATGGTCGACGAGAGCGGGGAAGCATCGCAACCATTGCCTTTCTCACGAACTGCCCGTCACGGAGCGGAGACAGTGGAGAGTCCAGGGTTCACGATTCGGAGCCCCCACTGGCTGTGTCCGCGACATTGGGTCTATCAACCAACCAGCGAGAGTGCAAGCTTACATGGAAGCTATGATCTCCGGGAGGCTGGAGCTCATTGAACAAGTCAGCCAGCGTCTTGCCAACACAGCGTTGCCGCACCGCCATGCGTCTGTCATTTGCCTGAGATGCATCGATGCTGCGGCAGAAGTCGGGGTCTTGCAGCATGTGAGCCCATGCTCCGGCCGGTTCAGGTTTCCGTCGGACCCATGGATATATCGGAGCTTGCATGGTCGACAAGAGATACCCCCCCGTTAACGAGTGAGCAAGAGTTGGACGGAGAGAATGCCGCTGATACACCCAGGATTCTGCCTATAAAGTAATCTAAAAAGATTCCGTTCGCTCCCTGGCAGTGCGGACAACGACGACGATGAAACGACGAGAAGAAAGCGTTTGGTAAGATTTATACGTTAATAGTAACAGCCTTCGATAGAACGCTCATTAGTAGGTAGTCGTCGCCGGTATTGTCTTGCGAGCCATGTCTCCATCCCCACGCAGCAGTGCTCCCAGCACCCGCTCGCCCGCGCTGTTCCGTTGGGATCTGTGCTCACGTCGCGGGGGAAGTTGGGGAAATAGTGCGTACCTGGGAAATGCTGCGAGGCCAGAGTGCGGGATGTTCATGTCACCAGCCAGCGACGCAAGCCTCCCGCGGTCCGGGGTCTACCCGTACTGTCAGAACATGCTGGTCAAGCCTGACCATAGCGAGCCGCGGTGCACACACACACACCGGGCGGACACGGCTCCTTATTCCCAGGTGTTATGGTGAAAGTGGTGATGATGCCAGTGGATCAGGGAATGTGAGACCTTGCGGCGCCTGCACAATTCAGAACGAACCTCGTAGCCTATGACAAGCAAGACCTGAATCATAAACTCATCACCGTGAGTGTGCTAAAAGTGCAGCCAAGAGGCGTCCAAGACATCCGCGTCGTCCCAAGCTTCTGGCCTGGACCCGATCCAACCACGACGGGCTAAGCAATCCCACAAGCAAGAGAGGATGTGCGTTTCGTAATCACCTATCCCGCCCGAATCCAAAGAGCTATGCACAAACATTGTTAGCGAATATCACATCCGCCAAGACTGCTCAGCCGAACCACCCCTGGATCGGCCGCTGTGTCGTGGTAACACCATCGGAGCTTAATTTGGACATCGAGAGTGGTCCACAGCACCAATGATTTGCAGGGTCCAAGAGGATCCTGAAGATCACCATCCTTTCTCGCATGCGTGTTCTGGCAATTCGTCCCAGAACAAAGGAAAGTTCAAGGAAATCAGATAACAAAAGCGGCTTCGGTCTCGGCTCTCTTCTCTAACGTATACTAGCACTGTGTCGAGATAAGTAGAAACGGGCCGGGGCGCTGGGGCTCTGTGGGTAAAACAATCTAGGATCATGGGTTTCTGACAGTCTGGACCCTTCACGGAGCGGTCGCGTGGACGGCGCGACTGGGATGTTCGGCCATGATGATGTAGTTGCCTGCGGCGAAATGGAGTCAGCAATTATGCGCACGGAAAAGCAAAGTACATGGCGATATTGCAGAGGGGATTGATGCTGTAGAGTCAAGAAGAACTAAATGAAACGCCAAGACAGCGTCGTCGCGATATGACAAAGTAAAACAGGGTGCATATGGCTTTTCCAAAGGGAGACGCAGGCTGGCTAACTAGCAAAGTCACAGACCAGCAACAAAATCGCTGATCATGATGAACCTGGCAGGGCACTGCCGCACCATGCAGAACCCGAACCTGATCCAATCAATTCTGGTGTGCGACCCTCGCGAGCCTCGTCTCTCAATGCGTTGCTGTTTCTGCCAAGGTCCAGGTCCAGGTCCAGGTCCAGGTCCAGGTCAGGGTCACCTCTGGGACTCTTGGATTCGAGACAGAAAAGAGGATCTCGTAATCAGATTGTAAGCGTGGCTGTTGTGCTGTGTTATCCAAGACAGAAAGAGCACTCTGGGTGTGTCGTGCAGCGCGGCGCGCACCGACGGGAGCCTTGCATCGTGTATTTCGACAGCAATTTACAGGCCCCATGGTTGCATCAACTACCCGCTCAATAGAGACGAGATCAGCACCGAATCAATCAACTAACCCGGTCCGGTGGTAGCTTTAACGTTAGAGTAGCACGTAGTGACAACACCCGACAGCTACGTAGTTTCCGATCAGGTACCGACCACTTGTGTACTGCATGTCTTGAGTGATGCATCGCCCCGAAGATGCTCCGTTGACAGCTTTGTTTCTTTTTCCTTCTTCATCAGCCTCGGGTCTAACATGATCTATTCCAAAGTTAGATTGCCTCTAAAATGGAAGCCTACGTTAGATTTGTCCCTGGTCAATTACCTCCTGTCTCCCCTGCCCTGGCCCTTTCGCGCAGAGGATGGACTTGCTTTGCCTGCCCATGGGCAGCCCAGACCTAATATCCCCAGCCAACGGTCGCTAGAGCGAGATGTCAATACCGCCGTGTCAGGTACAGGGCAGGCATAGCTTGCACGCAACGATACTTGTCAGCCAGGTTTCCGAGATACACCCGATGTCCGGCTATCGCGGAGATGCAAGGTTGACGGTGTCGCTACCTCCCTTGCTATGTCAGCGGCTCTGTCACACTCAAAATCGGCTTGACTCGAGTGGCTGCAACGTGGTGGAAGAACGCTGTGGCTGCTCGACATATCCAGGTTGGCCAGTCAGAATGCCTAGCGAATCCGGATTCTTCCATTGATTAAACTTAAGCATATCCGATGGAAAATACCGATGTCCGCCTACCCGTCGCCGTTCCTTTTTACGGTAGGTGAAACCGGGGGAGAGCCTCCTCCATCGACTCTGCTACGTACTGTACTCCCTGGATGCTGTTTTCCGTGCCCGGTGTCCATGGACAAGGCAGGAAGTTATCCTTGCGCGATGTGCTGTGCTGTGCTGCTGTTGCTCCTTCTCGCTTTGTACAGTCCGACAACTCCACCGTATGTAGTCGCGTCTTCCACCAATCTTGCCCATTCTTCATGATCCATCCACTATCACCATCGCGGACAAGACCACAGTCCCAGAGCTCCACCGTCTCCATACGCAGGATACTATTCCTGATGGCAGTCCAAGAGTCAGCGCCGGTTGAGGCTTACCAGCGGAAGAGTAGAGTGCGCTCTCCCATACAAATCTGAACAAGCAGTATCGGCCGCCTGATGGCCCAGACGCATAACACAAATCGCACAGTGCCTCGACGCTGACACGGATTCCAATCGCAAGTGTCACAACTGAATCCTTGCAGGAGTAGTCAGAGGGCGCTATTCCCTTCAAGGTGGTGATCCCACTCTTCACCCACGGGCCATTGAAAGCACACGGACCACTGCGCCGTCGGTCATGGGTGATGGCCTCTCATCCTCGTCATGGACC